>VZTJ01002595.1:871327-970500 GCA_013397795.1 Orthonyx spaldingii | reverse complement strand
TGGAGCAGCTCAAGAGCCGCGGCCTCTTCGACGGCTTCCGCCGCGACTGCCTGGCCGACGTGGACACCAAGGTACCGGGGCCGGGCAGCGAGCCCGGGCCCTCCCCGCTGTGTTCCGCAGCCGTGGGGCTGCTCCCGGGACATCCCTGGAGCCACATCCACACTCCCGGGCGGGAACGGGCAGAGAACCGGCTCAGCCTTTCATTTCCCAGCCCGGGCTTTACTGGGAAACAGCTTCCCATAAGAATAGAGCTGCTCTCAGCCTGTATTGCAGAAATTCCCGTATTCTCAAATATTGCCACGTTTTCAAACGAAACCTTTAAGCTTTGTTTGCTGAGTAGATGTTCTCAGACTGTTGTTTAACAGTAATTTTTCCTCGGCCACAACAAACTGCTCATTTGTGGTCAGTGTTGAAGTTCGGCTGTCAGTGTCAGCTCGGATTGTTCACAGTGACCCTGTCAAAAGTCAACGCTTTTTCTTGATTTTTGCTTTCCCAAAGTTTTATGCTTCCAGCAAGAGCCCTGTCCTAGGATCTGCCGTCCTCATCCAGGGCCAGCACCTGGCCCTAAACCATTCCCAAAGCTGCTGTGTCACCTGCAGGGAGCAGCTCTGCCAGTGCTGCCCAGGACAGGCACCACAGCACATCAAACCCTGAAATATCCCCGTTATCCTCCTGTCCTTCCCTTGCATCCAGGATGCGGAGAATCCCGGGTGTTATATGGAATTTGTTAGGTGAATTCCTGTTCAATGGAATTGAATCATTATTGAATTATATAATTGAATAACTATCCTTAAAATTATAATTTTATATTTTTATTCTTATCTTCTCTGCTAATGCCACAGAAGCAGACAATTCCATTTCTTAGTTAGTGATGGTATTGCTCAGCCAGTTTCCTAGGAATTCTGGGGTGGAGGGTTTCCAGACAACAAGAACTCTGCTTAAACAACCTCTGTCTGCACAGTTTGCATTTCACTACAATTTCAACCCCAATCTGTCTAGCTATTTAAATTATTATAACACACTGAGTGTTCTGTGCAACTTCCAGTTGTGTTCTCAGGGAAAACAGGATTATCTTTGTTCGGAGAGTGAAAGGAGGGAAGCACAGACAACAGAGCAGTCTGTGTGTGACAATAGATGTACTGTGAAGGGCTCTGGCAGGGGGTTGTTTGGAGGTATTTGAGCTGTTGAGCTGGACTTATTTTTATTTTTTTTAGCCAGCCTATCAGAACCTGAGGCAGAAAGTCGACAACTTTGTCTCGACCCACCTGGACAAGCAGGAGTGGAACCCAGCCATGAACAAGAACCAGCTACGGAATGGGCTGAGGCAGAGTGTGATTCAGTAAGTGAGCAGCAGCCTGCACAAGAAGTGATATTTGATAAGCCATCTGTCACCTGAGGCAAGGGAGAATGGGCAGAATTCAGTGTTTCACACCACTCTCTGCTGTCCTCCCTGAGTTTCATTGTAAGAGTGGGTGCAATCTGAACTTTCCCCCCAAAATGCACGTTATTGCTCTGCCTGAAATGGGTGGTTTTGAGTGGTGGAATGTTGATATTTGCTGTCCAAATTATTGCTGCAAAAACGCTGTGCCTGATGCACTGAGCTGGGTGACCTTGATCTTTACCTTCAGGAAAGAGAAGAGCTTTTAAAGATTCTTTAAAGGAAGAGTCCTGGGGATGCCCAGGGTTGTGTCTGCAGAATCCAGCAGCCATCACTGCTCCAGCCCGAGCTCCTGCAGCACAGGACAGTTCCTGTCCAGCTGTTTCAGGCACTGCACTGGGGCCACCAGGATGATCAGAGGGTTGGAGCAGCTCTGCTGTAAGGAAAGGCTGGGAAAATTGGGATTGTCCAGTGTGGAGAAGAGAAGCTTTGGGGTGACCTCACTGTGGCCTTGCAGTGCCTGAAGGAGCCAGCAAGATGAAGAGAGACTTTTTCTAAGAGCCTGGAGGGACAGGACAAGGGGGAATGGGTTCACAGTGGGTTAGATTGGATATTGGGAATAAATCCTGCCCTGTGAGGGGGGTGAAGCCCTGGCACAGGGTGCCCAAAGAAGCTGTGGCTGCCCCTGCATCCTTGGAAGTGTCCCAGGCCAGGCTGGAGCAGCCTGGGACAGTGGAAGGTGTCCCTGCCCATGCCAGGGGGTGGCACTGGATGAGCTTTAAGGTCCCTTCCAAGCCAAACCACTCAGTGACTCTTTGACATCTCACGCTGCTTCCCAGAGCTGCTGAGTTTTAATCAGGGAGAGGAGGACGAGGCATTGCACACAAAATGTTGCAGTGTAAAGAACAGCCCCAGTCCTGGGGAGTTGGGAGAGTCCCTGTCCCTGCTGCAGTGACAGGGCTGAGCCCTGGGGGTGTCCAGGTGTGTGTCCTGCCCACCCAGGGCAGGAGGTGACACGAGGTGCTCTGTCCCTGCATCCTTCACGGCCTCATTCTCCTGTGGCTCCCTCTCCCAGTGCCATGAACATCTCCATTTCCTGTCCCTGCTCTCTTGCAGACATGACTTCAGCCTCCCAGACAGCCTGTGCCCCACAGTCCAGGAGCCTGACACAGCCCCTGAGCTCATCACTCACTTCAGTTCCTGCTGCTCAGCCCAGAGCCTCTGCTGTGTGCTCAGTGTCTTGTTTTTCTAATTCATACCCATCTGTCTAGACTGGTACAAGGAGCAAGTGACAGTCCTGTTTTTAGGGGGCAGGGCTCTTTTTCCCCCACTCAGCCAAAAAAAAAAGCCTGTGCTCTCACCTGCCCTCCTCCTCAGAATAGCTCATTTCTCTCTTTGTGCCAAAACGTATTTGTGCCAAAATGTGTTTGTTTGCTTTCTTGTTGACCTGGTTTCCACAGGAGCCCTATTAAAAGTGGCTCTTGGCCAAGGTGTCATTTAAGTACCTGGGAGACCAGATGTGAGCTGTTAATTCTGCAGGGAGCAGGGAGAGAAATAGGTGAGTGAAACAAGTCCCTGTTAAGGATCTCCTGAGTAGGCTGCAGTTCTCACCGTGTTAATGCTAATTGCAGTTGACAGGAGGGCTCTGGAGAGTTGCTGGAGGAGATTGGGGAGAAGTTTTTCAGAGGAGCTGAATGACTTCTTTGTCTTTGTTCAAGGTCAGGAATGCTGGAAGCTGGAGTGGACAGAATTATTTCTCAGGTGGTGGATCCAAAACTAAACCACATCTTCAGGCCCCAGATAGAGAGGGCGATTCATGAGTTCTTGGCTGCACAAAAGAAAGAGGAAAATGTGCCAGCTCCTCCTCCAGAGCCTGAGAATAAGGATCCTCCTGCTCCATCCCAGGATGTCTCCTAAAGGTCTGGTGTCTCTGCACTCACTGCTGACATTGCTTGTGCCTCACCGCTGTGTTTGTACAATGTGAGATAGGAGGGGGCTTGGTGGGGGGGACACTTGGATCAGCAGCCTGTGGTCATTGTCACACAGCCCTCTGAGCTGCTGCCACTCGAGTGGCTGCTAAAAATAACTGGGGCTAAGACACAGGGATGATGTAAATCAGCTATCAAGGAACACTGTGCACTCTGCCAGTGCTGGATCAGGCCAAAAGGCCTTTTATTCCAGTAAAGCACATCCAAAAAAAAAAAAAAAGAAAAAGTATATCCAGCAGCACTGACATGGAATTGGCTGGATTGCCTTCAGAACTGTGTCAAATGGATTAAAAATATACATCATTTACTGAAACACAGGTGAGAACAGAGTGGTGACAAGTGATTGTGGTTTAGCATTGGAAGTTTTAGATCTCTGCTTCAGAGCAAACACTGGAGTGTTGAATTGTCACTGACCAAAACAGTTCTGCTGGAGGAAGGGCAACGTCTCTGGGAGTGAAAAACTGCTCACTCAAATTTAAATAGAGCAACCTGGATCTTCCAGCTGCAGGGACTGAGGGTGCCTTTGTGGCAAACAAGTTCATTCTGGCTTTTGTGATTAAAATAACTCCAGGGGCCTCAGGGGGCCATAACTGCTTCTCTGACTTAGCACAAGATGTGCCCATCTTTGCATCTGAAGGTTGATTTGGGTATTGAGGAACCACTGCCTTGATGGGAAATGTCAATCTGCAGCTTTGCTGGGGAACTTGAAACCCTGCTGCATGAAAGGAAGTTAATTGTCAGTTGTTCCATCTGCCAGGGCTTTCTGAAAGCAAAAATACTCCATCTAATCCACAGCTGATTTATTGAGAAGGAATAAGAACCTACAATAGATTGGAATTATTAGAGCAGCCAGCAGGGTTTTTAGCTTAACAGCAGAAGTTTAAGTGGCTGTGGTATCATCCTGAGTTATTTACTTGTGACTTGCAGCTTTAATGCCTTGAATTCTTGCATTTCTCTGGTTCAAGTAGTTTAAAAGTCCATTATAACCCACAGCAAAGTGCAGCTGTTAATATATCCTAATTCAGCCAAATTCAATGACTTGTGAAGGTACCTTTACATCCTCTAAACTCTCTCTTTATTTTTTTTTTTCTTGCAGAGAGATCCTGCTACTGAGCAGCTGCAGTTGCAGCATGCCCTGTTAGGTTGGCCATGGATTCCTTGTTCTCTTTGGTGCAGGACTGCTGCCTGCCAAAGATGATGAACCTTTGTTAGGCCTGTGGGAAACAGGCACTGAGATGGTGAAATTCAGGTGCACCTGGAGTTCTGCCCGTGCAGGGACAGCCCAAGTGTGGAGAGATTTTTTGCTGTGAACTGCAGGGAGCAGCATGTGTTCATTAGTCATGCCTTTGGGCAAGGGGGTGGGAAGGAAAAAAGGGAGTTGTGTGGTGTCTGGCGGGAGGAGAGAAGAGGTTTGAGGTGATACAAAGAAAGGAGGGAGGGTTTGGGGGTGGGGTGTTCTCTTGGAGACCAAGCAGAGCTGTCAGATTTCCTTTGATAGAAGCCAGAGGAGAGGAGGCCTCGTGCAGCTCTGCTGGGTCCCAGCGAGCAGCAGGTGCCAGGTCAGGTGTAACTCCCTGCACTCCCTGCTTTGGGAAAGGCATTTCCTGCCCTAAACTGGAGGGAAAGCTTCAGGAGCAATTATCCAGATGAATTCTGTTGCATCACAGAACCCGTTTACAGTTGGCTGTGCCTAGAGCTGGTGTCACTCCTATTTCCCAGGGAGCTCTGGGGAGCAAAGGGCACACCAGAGCAGGGGATCAAGGGGAAACTTGTCTTTTCCAGCTTGGAAGACTTTTCTTTCTCAGGTGCCTGGTGGAAACTGTCCTATGCTTTCAGCTTGAATGCATGCAGTGTCCTCTGGATGACAGTCAAATGGAGAATGTGATCACCTATTCTGCCAGCAAATGTCCACACCTTTTTGCAATAAAACACCTCAAAAAGCATCTCTGAGGCGTGGCTTTTTCAGATTTTTTTTTCTCAAGGAGAAACTACTTGAAGAAATCCAGGAGATCTGATGGCTGGAACCTTCAGGAAAGGGTGACCTTACACAGTTTATGGGTTAATCCAGGTTCAACAACGTGGGGTTGTTTCTTAGCATGAAATAAGATGGTTTTGGTATCCTTTCCACAGAAGATGTCTCAAAAAATGTGAAATATTGTGAGGATTGTGTGAGTAAAGGGCTCTCTCCTGCACGTTGGTTTTGGGGTTAAAAACTGCTCCAAATGTGTAATAAATGTTTTCCTTTAGAGCCTTCAGGGCAGCTCTTGACAGAAAAGAATCTTTTACCTCCTGGTAGGGTTCTCAACCACTTCTTTGGAGCTGAGCCATTTATTCAGGAGGATTAAAAAGGGTTCAAGAGTGTAGAAAGAGCAAATGAGAAGGGTTCTAACTGTACTTGGGCAAATTCTGGATTACAACAGGAGTAGTGAGGGAGCAGGGACACCAGCTCAGGGGATTTTTGTAGCAAGCAGAGCTGGATTTACTGCAGTGAGGAAGGAACCTGAACCTGCATCTCCTACCTGACAAGAGCTTTAAAAGGTGAGTGAAGGAGAATAGACTCAGCCAGGGTAGTTTCTGAAAGGCTTTTCCCTTGTTCTCTGTGTGTGACCTCTGAGCTGTGACACTGCTGTGCCTTTGGTGGGGCCAGCCTGTGCACAGTGCACAGCTCCAGTGGCTGGGGAACCCTCAGGTCACAACTGAAGCACCTGAAGAGTTGGGGCAGCCAGTTTGGGCTTTAATGTTTGGGCTCTGAAGTCCTTGCTTTGGATCAGAGCCTTGGAAGCACCTCTGACATAACAGGGCAGCAACAAAAGCCACCAAGTCCATGTAATGAAGGTCTTGTGCAGTGCCCTTTGATTAAATTCTGTCAGTCACACAGCCAGAATCAGGATTCCAGCCTTAAAACCTCAGTGATAAAGTAGAAATCTTCACACCAGAACAAAAGAACAAAGCTGTACCCACTGTGGAAGGGAAATTGTCCCTGCAGCAGGCTGTTGGACTGAAGCTGGTGCACGAGTCAGGTTTTGCTGTGCTGGCTGAGTTAAACACAGCCTGAAGAGTCTGGGGAGGCAGAGAGGCCTAAGACACTCAAGGAATCAAGAAGCTCACATTAAACTGAGATGTTTGCACAAGCAGCACTGCAGAACTTCCCTTATTTTCCCACTGTCTTTTTTCCCTTCTTCCATCAAACCCTGGCCTGCAGCCTTACAACAGTTCTGACCTCTCTGTTCCCCTGACAGTGTCCCAAGTGCTGTCACCTTAGAAAAACTGAGCACAGAATTTCATTGCCATTCCCCCATTACTCCTGAAAAATGCAAACACACAAAGCAATCCAAGTTATTTTTACAAACGTACGTATCTCAGCCCAAGAGAAACTTAATTACAAGTACTGGACAGGAGTTAAGTGATGAATGATGTGTCTATAACACATCCTTGAAGTAAAGCTGATGCTTGCTATAAATTAATAGGCATTTTCTGATTTCTTTTTTTAACTTGTTATGCAAATCCTACATGAAATAAAGGGATGATTCCTGAGGTGCCTGCTATGTAAGCGTTGTGTGATAACAGCTCCAGAGATGGTCCTCAATGAAACCCAGAGCAGGTTACCAGCAGAGCCAGGCAGAAACCACAGCTGCTGGCCGCCTTATCAAGGTCACAGTTCCACCTGAGTGGATTTTGGATTCCTCAAGCCCCTTTGCAAGTGCCAAGAAGGTTTTTTGAGCAGGACACACTGACTCAAGCAGACTTGACCACAAGGAGCAGAACCAAACTGCCATTATCGATGTGATCTTTAAGGTCCCTTCCAGCACAAGCCATTCTAAGATTCCATGATTATATATTTGGCCAGTTCTGCGTTCAGACTCACAGGGGACTGGAGCAGTTGAACTCTTTCACAGATATTTTGTGGTTTATACTGTACTGAAAAATGTATTTTACCAGTTTAAAGAGAGCACAGTTTAACTGAGCAGCTGGGGTCCCTCCACAACCACCGAGTGCAGGAATTCCTGCCCTTCCCTCCCTTTCCAAGCGTGGCTGTTCGGAATTCGGCCGTGAGAGGGAGATAAACTCTCACTTCATTTCTCAGTTCCTTCCCGCAATCCCGAGCAGATCCAGCATTCTTTCTCTGCCTCCTGAATGAATCAGCTCAGCGAGGTGTGGAGACAGCTTTCCCAAAGTGTTTCCATGAGCTCTGACTCTGCTTGTCCGATGCAAATCACACAGCACACGCTGCCATTTCTCAAGAGGTTTAGCAATAGGAAACAAATACCAGGATGAGGGGAGAGAATTGAACAGCCCCAGTGATCAGGGACAGAATCACAGCTTTAGGATGTGAAGCTGTAAATCCTGGCCTTCCCAAATCTGTAATTCACAGGTCTGGTGTGAAGGAGGCTGAGGCTGAAGCAGCAGTGCCCGCGGCCCCGGATGGTTGTGCCATGAGATTGTATCAGAGCCATTGCTGCAGTTCTTGCATTTTTGTGATTCAGGTGCTGAGCCCACAACAGAGCAGAGCTGTGGGCTCAGCCTCAGGAACATGACTGGGCAGTGACCAGCCCAGTCTAGACACCGTCCCAGCCATGCACAGAGAAATGTGCTACCTCAGCCATCAGCCTGGGAGCTGACTCCAACCATCCCCTGCAGCACTGGGACAAACCAGGCAAACCAAAATGCAACAGGTCCAGCCCACCTGAACAGGCTAAAAGACCTCATGTTTCACCAATTCCATCTCCCTGACTCAGAACTCAGGGCCTTTTGCACCGGTGTCTTTATAAAAGATATCTATTCACTCAAGAAAAGAGAAAAAAAAAATCCCCAAAGCACTTCAGGTGTTGGCTCTACAAAGAATTCACATGAGGACATATGGCTGCAGCTTGCTTTGCTGAACTGGGAATTCCAAGCAACTTTATACATTAAATATACTCATTTTGGAAGGGATTTGTAACAGAAATAGAAAACCATTGCCATGAGTTTCATATTTCACTGCAACTCTGCAAAAGGGAGATAAAACAATCACAGTTCCGAGAACGCTCATAAAATTTCACATTTTCTACAAGGGGGCAGCACAACCGCAGCAAAAACAGAAGACCCAGTGGGAACTCGCCCACAGCCCTCCCTGTGAGACAGCAGGACTTCAAACACGCCCCTCTTCAACAGCATTCACCTCCACCAGCTCCTCCTGCCAGCCCTTAGTCCTTCCTCCAGGTACATCTGTCCAACTTCTGCCGTTCCAGTAAAACCAGGACTGCTTGGAGCAAGAAAAAGAGCCTCGGATATCACCAACAGCAGCCTGAGCTCCTCACCTTCACTCCCTGCCTTCTCCAACCACGCTACACACGCAAGACCTTGCAAAATCACCCCAGTAACACACATCTTTTAAAAAACCACCTAAATAAAGTCCAGCTCAGCCTTACCTTGCTCTGAAGCGCTCTGTGCTCCCCCTGTGGCTCAGCCCCAGCTGCAGGGGCTCAGTGGAGCAGTTATGTCACCTCACCCAAGGAACACCTGAGCCATCGCCTTCCCTCACCACCCCAGTCCCTCCCAGGCAAAAAAAGCTGCTTCACCTGCAGAAAGGGATCACTGCTTATCTCCAACCCTCCACGAATCTCTGTTTCCTACAGGGCAGCCTGGTAATAGCCATAATCTCATGCAAAGCCCACCTTTCCCAAAACGGCTTGGAAAAACGGGATTTGGCAGCTGCCGGCCCCACAGGTGACACCTGACAGTTCCCTCAGGCTGACACTGCTCCCAAAACATCCCCCCCCGCTTCCTCCAGGGATGTCACGGAGACTCAGGGGGTGGGGGGTGTCCAGCAGCCACCCTGGGTGGTTTATGATGGGAACAGATTCCCTTTGTAACCTTCAGCGCTCAGCCCAGCGCCGGTTCCGCGGCTCCCGGGAGAGCAGCGGGGCGGGTGCCGGGATGCGGCTCCATCTCCAGCAGGCTGACACGAGCCTTCCCAGCCCCCGTGGCTGCCGGGGAGCCCCAGGGGTCCGCAGGGCAGGGGAGGGGGTTGCTGTGGCAACAGCACGGCCCGGTCAGCCCACACCGAGCCCCCCTCGGCCCCCCAGCCCCGGCCGCCACTGGCGACGTGCGGGGCCGCAGGAGCAGCTCCGGGCTCCGCGAGGGGCAGGGAAACAGGAGGGAAGGATCTGTGTCAAAAGGACAACCCGAGGCAGGATTTGAGATACGAGACTTCTGGGTTTTGGGGGGGTTTTTGAGACAGAAAGTCACAGTTTTCAGACCAAACGCAAATTCCGTCCCCGAGTCGCCGCGGTTTTGCTGTTTGGCATCGCTCTGGCTGTGGGGCTGCTGAGGAGAATGAGGGGCTGAAATGGGGTTGGTCACCCCAAAACAGAGCTTGCCCACAGGCTGCAGTGCTTTTTGGGTGGGATGTCAAATGTTTACCTGGTTATGAGACTCGCTGGATCTCAAAAGAAGTTTTCTGTGCTTTGGGAAAGCAGCCTCCTTCACACAAAACAAAAAAAAGGTGAGGTTTGGTGGGTAAATTTCACCCCAGTCCCTGTGAATAATTAAGCCATTTGCCATTTTTTTTATAGTTTTTGTACCAAGGCAGGGTTTGCTCTCAGGGTTTCATGGGTGTGCAAACCCCAGGGTGGGTCACACATCCCTCCCAAAGCCTCCCTGCCCTGCAGAGCTGCCTGAAGTGAGTAACAGTGGGAATTTGGGCATGAAAACCAAGGAAGTGTGTGAGGGAAGTTCTGCCACGTGTGGAAGAACCATCCTGAGGGCAGGGCATCCTTAGGGACAGGGCCTGGCACGTCTGCAGCACCGCAGGGAGCCCTTGAAGCCTGGATGGAAAAGCATAAAGAGGCAATCGATTCCTTGGCCAGTGCTGCAGACACAGGAAACTCAGGGAAGCGGCCATTTGGGTCTGCTTTCAATTAAATATTAGGTTGCTTTGCACTTTGTCCATCCCCACGGAGCAGACACTTGAGAGAAGTCTCGCTATCCCAAAGTCAGGGAAATCTTTCAAGCTCATAACAAAGAAATGTGGCCCTGGGGGATTTCTTGGCCAAGATTATTCCAGGTCTGAGGACAAATCTGGTTTCTGCTTTGATTTTCGGTCATCTCACCACGAGAAGCATTTGTGAGATGATTTGCTGCCCTGACCACTGGTTTTGCCAGATCAGATTAAGAGATTCCAGCCTGTCCTTCTCAAGCTCAGCTCCTTCTGCCATTGCCTAAAAGAAAAACCTCTCCCAGCAGAGGAGTTTTACTCTGGAGGCTTCAGGATCTCTGAGAAGCAGTAGGAGAGATGACAGAGCTGCCTTTGAATCGAGCTGTGATGAATAATTTGTAATTTTGGTAGATGTAATATGTATGACATCCCTTACCTCTGTGAGAGCTTTCGGATTGACTGCAAAGAGTGAAATCAAAGGGAAGCTAAAGAAACTGAGCTGAAGGCAGAGCTCAGACACCAGCCTGCAGGACACCGAGGCACTGGGAGTACTGGGAGGTGATCCATGGAGAATAATCCCAGCCAAACCAGCAGTTCAGAATTCTGCAGGCATCAACCGAGGGCAGTTGCAGTGTGAGAGTCCATCCAAGAGAAATAAAGGCATGGAAATAATGTTCTTGAGGACTGGAAAAGGGCTCCAAAAGAAACGAGTTTATGAGATACTCGCTCGTAATAGGAATTAAATTGCCTTCACTGAAAAGCAGCTGATGCATGGAAAAGAATTGGTCAAAATCTTTAAGGCTTTAATCGGAAATTAAAGAAAAATGGAGAGCCCCTAGAGTGCTTCAGCAGAGGGCAGAGAGTCTGAATGGGCACAGATACCCCTAAAAAAGGTTCTTCAGGAAAAGGTTTGAGGAGGAAGAGGAGGAGGAGCCAGAAAATGAGATTTAAGCTGCAAATGCAGCAGCAGCACCTTGCCTGAGCCCCAAGAGGCACAGAGTGGATTCTTGGGGTCTCCTGACCTTGTGGGTCCCTTCCAGCTCAGGATATTCCATGATTCTGTGACTTTGAAATCCCTCTGCTCACATCCAGCACTTCCCACTCGGCAAAATGACACCCATTAACACTGCTCACACCACATCATCCTGAAGATCTGGATTTTATTCACACAAAAAATCCGAGGGCAAGCCTAAGTGGCAATAAAGTTCCAGAAGGCCTTAAAAGTTCTAGGAATTCTGTGCCTTTTATTAGGCAAACCAGCAAATCTGCAGGAAAAACTGCTTTGGGATTTGCTGTTCAATCTTACTTTTCCACAGTGCTTCGAGCTCTGAAGATGTTAAAGAGTTCAGCCTGCACTGCAGGCAGGGGATGCATTTGTAAAACGTTTTGTGCCACTTCTGCAGAACATGGGAGTCCTCCCCATCAGCCACGCGCTCTCGCTCCCAGCTGAAGATGGTAACAAGCACAAAAGAAGAACAAAAATCGAACTCATGGGACTTTAAACAACCAGAAATAAAACTATGACAGTGATTCTGACAGCTCAGTGCTTGGTAACACCTTCACCTCTCCCAGATGTCAGAGGATAAGCTATTTTTATCCAGAAGAGACGGTAGAAACAGGAGCTTATTTGGACACCTGCAGAAGAAATTGATTTAAAGTGATTTCAGCTTTGAAAATGGGGTTTGGAGGCGACTCATTGGGCTTTGTTTTTCTGGAAGAGGGGACAGACCACTTGAGATTCTCAGTGCAAGATCTGTCTTTTCCCTGTAAAGCCTGTCAGTCATTTAAATATGTGCACTATTTAACTTCTCCACTCTCTGGACCTGGACATCAAATAGGCTTTAATTTTAGACTTTGCCAGTGGACAAGATGAAAGTGGTGCTTCCTCCTTTGGGGTATATCAAGGCTCACTTTTTTTTTTTTTTCCGATTTTTTTTCCAAACTTTTTTTTTCCTGTTCCATGTAGAGCAGAGAAAACCACAACATAATTTCCCTGTCCCACTTCCACCCCAGCCAAGCCTCATCTCCCACCACCACTGGCAGTGGGTGACCACTGAAGTGCAGCTCAGGTTTATCCATCCCTCAGCTCCAGCATTCCCACTCCAGGCCGTGGCTGAGCCCTCTGCTCTCTGCTGAGTTCACCAAGTCCATCCAGGCAGGAGCTCCCTGTGCCAGGAGCACTTGATCCATTGAAATATTAAATTTCATGCTGCAGCCTCCAGTTATGTGACCCGGAATGTCTGACCCGATGTCAGAGGGGGCCTGGGGCTACGGAGATATTTCCCCAGGGCACCCTGCCCTCTTTCCACCAAAGGAATCCGATCCAGCAACAGGAAAGAGCAGGAATTTTCAGCTGTCCCGTCCCCTGTGAGACAGTCTGTGCTACATGAGCCTGACGTAAGGTGTTTCTCACCCACTCCCCTTCTCCTCTTTGCCTCTCTAGGTACTAATCCTGCACTGATTTCCACAAACAGCCACGTAAGGAATATGTATTTTCCCTTTTCCAGCTTTTACAGCCAACGCCTCAAACGGGCTCCAGATTTGCAAGGTGCTGAACAGCTCTGTTACCCACAGAAATCCAGGCTGGCCAAAAGCATTTTGCAGAATTTCACTGCATTTGTGGGATTTGCTTCGTCCTTCATGGAAATCCTGACACCTCTGGGATCAGAGAGTGCCCCCTCAGCATCCATCCTACAGAGAACTACACATGAAACAGGGAGATGATTCCTGATACCCAAACTCACAGGAGCTGGGAGTTCATCCCTCCTCCCCTATCTGTTATCCTTGTGTTTTCTAACTGGCTACAAAAGTTGAAGTTCAGAGCTCCACCAGCACCAGGAGAAGCAGGAAAATGCCTTGCAAGTTTATTTTCTTGCCATCAACTGTTTTCAAGCAGGGGTTGATTTTTAAAGACCAAAGGGTCTTGAAAATTAAGTATCTGGGTATAGAATTATTGCTGCTATTATTGAAAGAGCAGCATAATAAAAAGACTCGGGTTTTTCAGGCTTTAACAACTCAGAGGTGGAAAAACTCTCTCAGGTTTTCGCAGATGCTGAAATAGGCCTGGCTTGTGCAAAATGTCACCCCTGAATGGGTTTTTGCCCCTAAATGACACAGATTTCACAGCTGCCTGGTCTGTCTCCACCGTGTAGGGACACACCTCCAAGTAGAGGTGGATGCAGATATTCCAAACATTCACACGTTGCTGATGGAAAAGTGATTTTTTTGGACCTTTTACCAGTGTGGGTGTGAGTGTCAGCCAGCAGCTGTTTCACCCGGCTCATCATTTGCCCGCAGGGCATCCAGAAACTGCTTCATCAGGCCAGAAGTGCACAAAAGGAAAGCACAGACTCAACACTGAGTTGGGACTCAGCATCTCCTCTGCTCCTATTCCAGCTCCAGCTTCGCTTGAGGTAACACTTGTAAACTCCCCACATCATCACCCCAATTCAGGAAAAAACAGCTTTAATCTCCCCGACCCCACCTCTCCACAGTGACTTTGTGAGAATTCAGGTTTGGAGAACGTTCTGAAGGTTAAATCCAGCCCCAGCACTCAGCCCAAACCCATCACGGTTGCTTAAAACCCAACGGCACAATGCAGATAAGCGTAGCCACGGGGTCATTGGGAAAGTCCGGACAATGAGCTCGTCAATCAGAGCTGCTTCCACGGCAGGCATCTAAATAAATGCTAATGAAGTGATTGCTGCGGCACCCCCGACCAACGGGGGCTGCAGCACTCAGGAGTAATCACAGCCCCCAGAACAGAACAGACCGTGCGTTAAAACACAAAACACAACCCTGAAAAGCCCCCAGAGAAAGCAACAGTTCGTGCATTTCAGGGCTCTGAGAAACACTGCACCTTCGAGCCAGGCTTTTGTCCGAGGGAAGGCTTTTCCCTTTCAGCCCTGCCTCACTCTCAGTGCCCGCTTTATCACCGCTGCTTTTCGCTTGCCACGTACCCAGATGCTGTAAGAATGGGCAGGCTGTGGCTCCAGCTGAAGGCTCCTGACATCAAAAGGCTCCCGTTGACTTCAACGGGCATTTAACCAGCCCTCCATAAATCACTGGAAGTCAGTGATTAAACAGGCAGCCCCTCCTGAATAGAGCAGGGACTCGCAGAACGCCCCTGAAATCTCCTTGCTCTGTTCCCTGCGGCCCTGCATGCTCAGGGGCACGTCTACCTCTGCTTTGCCTCGTAAGCTCCACACTCAGAGAACTGCCAGGAGAAGGGGAAAAAGCTTCACTCCAAGCCAGAGGAGAACTCCTGTTAAGTGTGGCCCTTTTTTGGGGGGTGCCACATCATCTTTGCTGCGTTTTCTGGGAGCTGAGCATCCCACAGCAAGGCCAAGCAGCTGATCCCCAGATCCTGACTGTTAGAACAAGTTCTGCTCGGGAGAGAGCTTTGTCAGCCACAGCCATCCATTTAACACCTGATTTTTCTGCCAACCCATCTGTGCTGCACAAAGGAAGCCACCAAGGCTTGTACAAGGAGGCTGAATTCTTCCCTCAGCTGTACACGAGCAGCTTTCTGACTTAAGGATTCAGGTGATAAAACCAGGAGGGAGAATTTGGCCTGACAGCCTCCCAACCTTTCCCTTGGCCATCCAGCACTATTTGTTCTGCTGGGTAATCAAGGAAAATGATTAGAAATGTGCATCATTGAGGCCTCCTCAGTTATCCTTAACATCACCGGATTTGGGAATGGCAAATCTTCCAGTGACCGTGTTCAACAGCTCCTGCTGCTCCCATCCATGCTCAGCTATTCCCAGAGAGTGCCCACGGGCACAGCTGGATTCAGTCCTCTCCTTCCAAGACTGCAGCTCTCTGGTGTCCAGGAAACACAACCTGAGGGACTTCTCTTGCAACTTTTCCTGGTGTTTTTCACCGTGGGTGAAAACTGGGCCCAGCTTGGACGCGAGCTCCGGATAACGCAGTCCCGCAAAACCACGGCTCAGCCCTCATTCCAGGAGCACTGCAGAACGTCAGGGGAAGAACACGAGCTGTTCTTTCCCCGTGCCAAGGGACAGGGGGTCACATTGTGATGATCTGATGGCGGAAAAGAGACCTCTTGGCAAAGCTCCTGGGCAGAGTGTCCCCGGTGGAGCGGGCGGCCCAGCTGTGCCATCCTGCCCTGGCTCCCAGCACACACGAGGCACTGTGCTAGCAGCCCCGAGGTTTGTGTGCCCTTGGGGGCTTTTAAATCACACTGCAAACGAGCCAGGGGTGTTTTACAGCTTGCTGACAGTGCCACATTCTGCAGACCTCACGCAGGGGCAGCCCTGGAGGGCTCTGTTTTCACAAGCCTTTCCCAACGCAGCGCCAGGAATGCACGAGAGACGCTCACATTTACACCATCGGGAATCAGGGGCTGTTTGTCCCCTTCTACGTTCGGCCCAGAAGTGCTCCCAGCACTGCAAGCAGCCCATGGGGATGAGCTCTCTAGGGAAGGGCTGGTGCCTGTCCTCACTGGGGGTTTTATGGCTGGTTCGGGGCACTGGCACAGCATCTCTTGTCAGACCTGCTCCTCCCTCACTTGAGAAGTTATTTGCCTCATCAAGAGCCAGTTTGCTTGTTTAGAGAAGGAGATTATAATATTTATTTCCCAGCAGAGATGCAAAGCCTCGTCAATCGTGACTGAAGCAACTGAGGGTTTTTATTTGGATGAGGCTAAATAGGTGTAAAATTATAGGGAGGATTAAGACAGATTAAGGGGTGCCTGTTAGTCAGAAACTACTCCTGGTGGGCTGGGAATATTTCCAAGAGGCTAAACATAACTTGCAGCAGCAGCACAGAGCAAGTATCTTGTGCTGCCCTGTGCTGAGAGTCAGCACCTCCAGCAGTGCCTTGAAAACCTTCTCCTGCCCTGCTGGCCACAGGCCCACACCTGATGGCAGCTTTAGTGACCACCCGCAGCTGTCCCTGGAAGTGAGACCTCCCTTTGGCACCTTGGCTGAAGGGTTTCACTCAGGAGCAAGTGGAGATGAGCCTCAGACGCTGCTCCCTGTCAGCTCTGGCACCACCCTGAGCCGTCACCTTCAGCAGCTCCGCTGCCCACGGGTCCTTATCTCGGATCCACCCCTGCACTCCTCACGGTGTCGGACGTCTTCAAACCAAAGTCATCACTCTGAAAAAATGGTGTCACCTCATGTGTGCTGTCACAGCAGAGGGGCTGCAGCCCTGAAAGGGATGGTGTGCAAGGGCAGTTTATCAATAACACTTTATCAGTGTTATCAATAACATTTTATCAGCATTATCAATAACGTTTTGTCAATAACACTTTTTCTTCCCTTCACTCATTTCAGGGCTCTCTGCTCCATTAGGAGGAGACAATGCCACCTTTTACCCATCACAAAGCCCCATGTGTGCCTGATTTCTTGGACCTCACACGTCTCAAGGGTGGCAATAAATGAGAAAGTGCAAAGACTGTGAACACTACCACGGAATAATATTTCTTTAAAAAAAAACCAAAAAAACCAACTATCTCAGCATTTTATTTCCCTCCCCTCAACTTGCTTGAAAATTGTGCAACAGACAAATATTTCAGCCCAGATAACACACAAGCTGCACTTTCAAATTGCAAGGCAGCACTGGATTACCTCTGGACTGGATGTTTAAAAGGAGGGATTGCTTATTTTTTGAAAGAATAGCGGAAAATGTGGTACTTTAAAATATTTTTGAGGTCCTGGGATTTCTGGTTGCGTAACAAGCAAAAACTTCTCTTGAGTCATTATCCCCTCCCCTTGTTAAGTTCTCATTTGTTTTCACACATATGACATATCAGCTTCCTACATCAGTGGGTAGGAAGATCGTACCTGCTTTAAAATCCTTTATAATGCTGCTTCTCCTTCCCTCAAATAATTTTTTTTATTTAAAAAAAAAACCCCTTTCAGGTAATCAGTCAGCCCACAGATCTGAAGAGAATCGCTGTCTCCTGACAATGACATATTGCCTGTATTTTAGGAAATCTAAAAAAAAAATCAGGGAGTATATTTACTGAACTGATCTGTACCTGGAATCCTCCTCTTGATGCTGCAAAGGCACAGGGAGCCTGTGTGGAACAGAAACCTCACAACACGAAGTGAGATTCAGCATAAAGGGCAAGGTTTTTTCCAGCTTTTAGAAGAAACTGAAGTGTCACACCCAAAGCTTCTCCATGTAGCTGTGCCTTTGGAGAAGCTGTTTGCCTTTGGGATGAGATTCAGGACTAGGGTGGGTGCAGCCTGCTCTGGGTGAAAGGAGGAGTCCACAGAGGGAACAAAAAGCAGAGAGATCCCAAAGGCACAAGGGCCTGAACAGCAGCACCTGGGAATATCTGCCCTCCTCCTCTCCTCATCTCTGCTGTTCTTGGATAAAAACATAACAGTGGGGTTTTTTGGTCAGTCTTAGAAAGAAACAGGTCAGCCCTTGGTTTTCAGGAGGCAGAGAATGGCCACCATCCCATTTGGAGGGGTTTGTGATCCCCATGGATCTCCTGCTCCTCCTCCCTTCAGCACTGTCCCTGTCCCTGTCCCTGTCCCTGTCCCTGTCCCTGTCCCTGTCCCTGTCCCTGTCCCTGTCCCTGGTGGGCTGTATCACAGCCTGGCATTTGAGTCATAATCAGCTGTGCCTTTTTCACTCTTAACACTTGAAATACAGTCCTTGGATCACCACGTTTCTGTCCAGGATGAGGGAAGTGGGATGGGAACGATGGGATGAGCGTGAGGATGGAGCACAGGCGGCCCGGCTTCCTCTCTCATGCCCTCCAGGAGAGCTCTGCTTCCCAGCCCATCTCCCTGCCCTGAAACGCCTGGAGCAACCCAGGAGCTGGATCCTGCCCTAAGGTTCTCCCTTTCCGAGGTTTCCAGCAGCCCCAGTGTCCATCCCACACAAATCCAGGGAAAGCCAAGCACTTCCCTGCTCCTGTACAACACCACATCCAGCAGGGAGGCAAAGCTCCCTCCTGCAGGTGGGCACTGACCAGGCTCAGGAGCCCTTTCAGCTGCCAGTTTTGCCCCCTGAGGCTCTGCTCATTCCCGGAGCAGCTCCTGACAAGGGTTTATCCAGGACAACCGGGAGTTTGTGCCAAGAGAAACTGACCCCAGCTCGGAAAGGAGGGGTCCCCTTGTCTGTACCACAAGCCCAGCACAGCCAGGGATGTTTTCTCTGTAACCAGATCCTCTGACTGGAGCGAAAGGGGCTCTGTTGGGAACCAGACTTGCCTCCCTCCAGCTTCCCATTCTCCCTTTTCAGTGCCAGGGATCCCTTGTCACCCTAAAGGAGCCCAGCAGTGCCCAGGGCTATTCTCAGTGCCAGCCATTCCCACTGCTTTCAAGGTCTAGAAAGGAGATCTAGATTTCAAAATCTAAAAACATCAGCCCCTTCTTCTCTTCTGCTCCATACCTCATCTTCAGCTCCCTAAGGACTCCCCTGGTTTTATCCAGAAAAAATCCTCAGGAGTTTAAATGAGAGCTCACAGCCAAAATCTATATTTTTTTACATAGAGGAACAGGTACTAAATGAAAACTCTCCTAGCTGCTGTACAGGCCAATACTCCTCCAGAAACCAAATAATCAGACCCTGTTCCTCATTAAATAACCCACAGCATGAACAGCAATATATTCTGTTAGCTTGGTGCTGCTAAAGGATGCTCCAGCCCCCTTTTCTTATCTTGGAAATAGCCTCTGGCTGTGATTGCAAACTTAAAGGGAAGGCTTAGAAGTGGTGATTTTGACACAGGGGCTGAGAGGCCACTACAGAAATGGATGGAAAAATAAAAAAGAGTTGGAATGAGATGAGTTTTAAGGTCTCTTCCAACCCAAAGTATTCTGTGGTTTCTAAGTGGCAGGAGAGGAGCCCCCAGGGCACTGGGAGATGTCTGCAGAACCTGCTGCTCCCTCCCTGCTGTGCTGATACGGAGCAGCACATCCCATTGTCTGCTGGGACCACAGCAAGATCCATCCCTCCACACAGCACATCCCAAGCCGCTCCCTGTGCTCCACGCTGGCCTTGGAAGTTGCCAGTGAAACAGGAAACCCGTGCTGAAAAACAAACCAATGCCACCCAGCACGAGAAAATGAACAATCTCCCCAAGGAGGTGGCTCAGAGGGGACCTGGCTTTGTGTGGGTAATTGGGAGGAACAAATGGCAAACCACAGTTCGTCCCACCACTGCCCTTCCAGGACGGACCCAGCATTCACACTGGCTCACATCAACCCCCCTTGGGCACTTGGCAGGAAATAAGAAGCAACTGCAGCAGCCCCGAGCCCTTCTGAAAGCAGAGCTGGATCACTATGTACCAAGGGAACTGTGCCACCCATTGCCAGCTAATCCTGCTCCGAGAGCCCTACAAGGAAGAACCCCTATGAAGTAATGAGAAACTTAAACCAAACACGAGGCTCTTTTCTAAAGGGCCATTTATCCTCGGAGGGGAAGCAGGAAAACACACATGGCACCACTCGAAGCTGCGTGCTGCCTGCTTGGTACTGCGAGTTCTGCTTTCACGTTTTTGTAATTATCACATAATGCATGATGTGACACAAACTGGGAGACGTCAGCTCTGTGCAGAGCCAAACTGAGCACAGGCAGGCACTGCATGGTCCCCACAGGGCAGCCAAACCCTGGGCTGCTCCTCCTGGCCCCAGCCCAGGAACAGCAGCCACGTCCCTGTGCCCCAGGACACCCCCTGGAGCAGCACAGCCCTGCCTCGTGCAAAGCTGCTCCTGCCCTCACAATCTGCACAGGATAAACCCCATCCAGGGGGTTCAAGCGAGCTGTCAGAGCCTGCAGTGGGTCACAGCCTCTCCTGGATGTTCCCCAGCCAGCAGAGTCAGGGTTTCAAGCCAGGCACGTGTGCTCTGAATTGAGGAAGCCCAAACACAGCCCCGAGGTGCCCTGTGGGGTCTGGCCAGTGCCGTGTCCCCAGGGCACGTGGTCATCCTGGCAGGACACCCACACCCTGCTCCTGTGCCTGTGTCCAGCCTTGTGAAATCCCCAAGATTCTCACTGGACACATTACACAAGTGAAACCTGTCACACAAACACTTTTCTGCAAAAGTTTCCATTCAAGGCTTCAAGCTCCTTCTCCTGAGCGTCCCTGCCCAGGGCACCCCTCTGGCTCTGTTTTCTCCCATTCAAGGATCTTCTGTCCTCCAGTGCCTCTCCCAGCTCTGGCACTGCCCTTGGCACCCTCTCTTTCTGCACAGCACAGGCCAGCAGCTCCCTCTGTGATCAGTGAGGGCACAAAACAGGGGACTGGGACTTCATAGATCCTGGGAGATTTGCTCTGGGCTCGTGACAGAGGGTGGAGGCTCCAGTTCCATGGATCACCTGGTCTGGTCCTTCCCAGTCTGATGAGGGACCCCTGCCTTGGCTGCAGCATCCTGGCACAGGCACATTCCTGTCGCCAGGGCCACTCACACACACAGAGCTGTTTTTCCTTATTAAAGGTCTCATATGAAGTTTCCATCCTCACACTCGACCCCAACCCTTGCTCTGCCATCAGGACCAGTTGGCTGAATCTCACTCTGGAAAAGCAGAGCCTGCACTCGAGTTTAGCCGTGGCTGGCACAAAGCAGCAGCTTTGAGAGATTTCTGCAGCAGATCCTGCTGAGAAGAGCAGAAATTATCCTTAGGAGAACTTTTTCCTTTGTTTCCACAGAACTAAAAGGTTTTGTTCTCCCTCCCCACCCTGACCTGCGAGACACAGACAAATGTACAGTGCTGTGGAGCAAGGATGACCAAGAGGGAGGAATAAAGCATCTTTTTTCCCTCCTGTAGGAAAGTATTGTCCAAGAAACCAGCTGGACTGAGGGGGGGGCTCTTCCCGAGGCACTGGCATGCCCTGCTGTTCCTAGACTAAATAGATTGCTGGCCTTCTCCAGGCAATGCTGCTTTACAGAGAAGCTGTACAAAGTAAATATCTCCCTTTCAAGGCCAAACCCCTCCCGGTGCCAGCTCTCAGCTCGGAGCAGATGTCCCTGCCTGGGCTGCAGAGCCCCCGAGGAGCAGGGGGTCTGCAGGGCCAGGTGTCCCCAGCTGTGCTGGGCAGCTGGAGGGGGCTGGGGGTGTCAGACAGAGAAAATTCCTCGCCGAGGAGATGGGAATACAACCACCACTCAGCCAGGGGTGGTTCAGTCACTCAGTGAAGCCAAAGAGTTGCTGTGTAACCTTGGGGCAGTAGCTCACGTTCGTAAGGGGCAGAGGTGAGCAGCACAGCGGGTCTGTGCTGAAGAGATCTGCTCTGGGAGGGAGAGTCCTTTGCCAGGCAGAGGGAGAAAATGTGATTTATTGTTAGAGATGCATTAGGGAAAGAAATGGGATTCAGCAGTGCCAAGGTGGCTTCTAAGCCTGACACAGGGAAAAACTCAAGGCTGAGTAAGGACCCTCCTCCTGAGATCAGCTCGGTTGGTCACAGCATGTGTGAGATGATGAAGCTTCACTCAGGAACTTCTCTCCCAGTTCCTCCACCACAGCGACCAGGGAGCGCTGGGCACTGTCCAGAGGCGCAAAAGCACCAGCCTCTCACCTCAGGGAATCCAAGATTCCACGTGATGCCAAGTGGGGAGTGAATTGTAAAGAAATCTGTCTTGAGTCAGATAAAACAAGAGGCCAGTTCATTCACAGGACACGTACAAAGGGGCAAAGCCAGCAGTCTGTGCACTTCTTTCCTGCTTTCAGGAAACTTGCAGCGTCAGGCAAAATTGGAGCTCTAACCCAGCAGCAATGAAATTGCCTTTCACAAAAAAACCTCTGCCTGCATCTGGTGGCTGAGACCACTGCCAAGGCTTTAACCCTCTGCTGTTAACAGAGAGAGATATTGATGAGCGTCCCTCTGGCGAAGGAAACCAAATGGTGTTTTTTAACCTCGGTGGATTCTTTGCAGCTTTTCAATTCCTGAGCGGGGCTGGAGCTCCAGACGGGGGTGTAATTGAGATGCATTATCCACTGCCTCCGAAACTTTCCCAGGCACACACGTGCGCACACACAGACGGTGCATTCAGCTATAAATACATTCCGTACCTGCACAGGCATTAAGCTGCTGCTCAGGGGCTGTCTGGACGTTTCCCTGCCAGCTCTGCAGTCACAGCACTGCCAGCCCAACGTGACAAATGGAGCAAACACAGAGAGCCAGCTGGAAATGTGACCACGAAAAGTGGGAGAGGGTCTTTTAAGGACCAGTCCTCCTGAAAGATTAGGATTTGGGGTGTTTTCATCCCAAAAGGGATGGTGAATGTCTTTAACTCTTCTACAAACAAGAGCAGCAACTTGCTGATGAACCACCCACCCGCCTCTCCACCCTGAACCAGCCACCATCTGTGCCCAGCACGGCAGAAAATCTCCCTCCAAAATCTTCCAACCTCCTCTATTATATTAACCTTGACAAAAGGCCAAATTCCATCAGGATGGGCTGATCCCATTCATAGCACAGCATCTCCTGGGATGAAGGAAGAGTGTCCTTGAAGAATTTCAGTGGCATAAGGACCTGAAGCTGCCCCATTGACCTGAGCACACCTTGGCTGTGAAGGGCTGGGATGCTCTCCAGACACAGCTCCTGAAGCTCTAAGTGTGGGTTTTGAAGCACAGACCTCACTCAAAAACTGGGCTTTCCCTGCAAGCAGGGTTTGCTTACAGACCAGAGACTACAATGGAAAAACCTTTTAACAAAATATTAAATAACAGCTTCAGTCTTCCTTTGAGCCTGGGAGTGTAAATGGGTTACATTATAATGAGAGGGACCTTTCTAGAGACCCATAAGCTCAGAAAAATCATTCTTCTCTTGTGAAACACAAGATGTGCCAAGGGTTACTTCCATCTCAGAAGGGATGGAAATATAGGATTCATCAGTGAATCCTAAAGCACTTCATGAGAGCTAAACACCTCCACCAACAGCATCCACCTCTGCCTGGCTGAGCAGGGAGAATTAATGCACAGAAAAGGGAAATGAGGCACAAAAATCTTTTGAGAAGTGCCTGAAAACATAATCCCATAACCAAACCAGTATGGCAACCTGATCACGTGTGTTTACCAGGAGAAATTATCTCCTTTCTGGAGAAAAGGGGGCAACTCATTCTGAAGGGAACCAAAACTTTTTGGACACAGAAATAAACAGTTTACAGCTTACCATTGACAAACCCTCACAAATCTAAACTGAAAAGCTGATTCAAAGGTTTTAGAAACAGTTAAGCTGACAGAGAGAGTTCTATCAGCTTTGTACAACACTCAGTGGCCAAAATGTAAATCCAAATTTTTAAGTGTTTATTTGAAGCATTCTTCAGAGGTCCTCAAAATTTCGCTGTCTATCAGTCTGAGGCCCATCATTTTCTTTCTTTTGCATTGTCCTCCCACACACCCCCTTGCTGAATGAATTGCTGGGGTTGCTTTGCCTCTGGCACACGATGAAGTCTCACAAAGCCAAAAGTCTTCAGAAGTCTGTGCCCAGCTCAATTGGAAGGTGTTTTATCTGGACATTCAGCCACCAACCCACTTGCTCTTCAAAGAGGAGGGAAACTGAAGGCAGAACTGGCTAATTCAGGGAGGAAATAGCTCATTCTGAAGCAGCCAGTGAAGTGACCACTGTGATTACCTTGATGTAAAATAACGGGATTTGGCCCGGTTGTTATTTTTCCACCAAGCATTTCACAGGAGCCAAGGAAAGCAGAAATTCTATCAACTTGAGACCAGCATCAGGTCACCAGGCACCTTCTCCTTCCAGGTCCCCAAAGCACTGGGCAACTACAGGCACCTCGTGTGCATGTGCTGTGCTGGCCTCACTTCAGAGAGCTGCACCAGTGAAGGGAGAAAATTTTCTTCCACAGGAAATACCAGGGGAACAAAGAAAGA
This sequence comes from Orthonyx spaldingii, assembly GCA_013397795.1. NCBI lineage: Eukaryota > Metazoa > Chordata > Aves > Passeriformes > Orthonychidae > Orthonyx > Orthonyx spaldingii. Next base: position 946,400 of record VZTJ01002595.1, on the reverse strand, counting down.
CGTTGGAAAACTGCAAAAGTGTTCAGGGGCTTTACTTCAGCCCCTAAATCCTGTTTGCCCAAACAGTGCACCTGCTCCTTATGTGTCTTTGAGTCACAGACACAGAATTTTCCAACAAAAGTGTAACTTCAGGGAGCTCAGGATGCTGGTTTTCCTTCCTGAATTTCTAACAGGTTCCCTACTCTTACCTGGGACCAGGATGCCACAGCTACTCTGGATTTCACAGCAGAGGCTCTCCAAGAGCTCAGATCTGCCCGTTCCAAAAACACAGACCTGCCCCACTCGGACCCCAGAGCTGATTTCCCTCGACCTCGGGCACCACGGAGCCTGTGGGACACAGCTGAGCAATACAGACCATCCACCACAGAGGGCAATAATCCTTCTACCCATTAATTAGGTGCATTTGTTACTGGAAATGATGCTACAGTGATTCAAGTGGATGAAATAACAAAAGAAAACCTCTGCAATCAAGAGGCACTCGCCCAACCCTCACTTGTGCAGACGCCCGGTGGTCAGGGCTGTGGTGAAACGCCCCTTCCCAAAGAAAAAGCCAAATGTCATCACCAGATCCTGGAGGGAATGGGAGAAGGGACAGTCTGGCTTGAACTAAACCTTGGAAACCTGAGAGGATTGCACAGGATTAGCCAGTGGGTAACACAAAACCCCAAAGCCACAATTACCAGCCGAGCAGCAGCCACTCTGCCCGAGCTGCTCTCGGCCATCCCAGCGCTGCCTTTGTGGGAAAAGCCAAGTGGAGAGGGCCTGGTCCCTCCTGCCCAAAGGCAGCTCCTGCTGGCTCTGCCCAGGGAAAGCAATACAGGTTTTCTGTGCTGGCAGCACATGGAAAAAGTGGCAGGAATGCCACGGGGTGGGCAATAGAGCAAGATGAGAGAGGGTCTGGCATAGACAGAGCTGAAAAGCCTTGGTGAAGGGGAAGGGAAACCACCCCACATCTGTGCCTATTCCTGGATGTTAAAGAGCCTTTTAGGCGTGTGAGATATTGGGGTTCACTCTCGATGCACAAGAGATGCTTTGAAATGGTTACAGCCTTTTTTATTCACAGAAACTCCCTCTGAGTTGCCTTTTCTTCTCTCTGGGCAGGAGTTTACACCAAGGTTTTATTTGGCTCCAGGGCAAACATGATGCTTTGCAGGAAAGCGCTGTCAGACAGACCCCTCTCCTAGACAAGCAATTATGAGAACAAATAGCTCCTTCTTAACCCACGGGGGAGGCTGCCAACCCCTCTCCCTGCTATTCTCGGCTTCCTGGCTCGGAAAGGGTTACGTGCAATCTAAAAGAGTGGCTTGTCCTCCTCGGGCTGCTTGGGAAACCGTGCAGATTCCAGCTGGCAGCAGCGCCGGGCTGGGGCTACTCCCTGCAGGTTACCCTGCAAAGGTGACAGGAGACATCCCCCGCCCCCCCAGAGGGGACCCGGGCGAGGGCAGGGGGGGGCTGCAGCCCTGCAGAGCAGCTTTGGGAGCCTCAAGTGCTCCCCAAAAAGCCAAGCCAGGCAGCTCCTGCCCTGCAGACCCTGCAGGCTCAATGCAAGGTGCTGCTGCAGGCAAAGATAAACGTGCAGACCTGGCTTTAAGGATAAATATCTGCATAGCTGTGAGCTAGGGGGTGGTTGTGGTGCCAGACCTGGGCGCAGTGGTTGGAGCATGGGGAAGTCCTGGGAGCAGGAGCAGCAGCTCTCCAGGGCTCTGTGGTGCTCTGTCTGCCTCTGAGTGCAACTAATTTCCAGCTGTGATGTCAAAATTTTAGTTTAGACTACAAGCAACGTTTTAGATTTGCTGTGAAATCTCTGCATTTTCCACTTTGTTTCCTAAATCCACATGGAACACCCCTAATGCTTCAATTTTAACGACAATTCTGTTCTCTCTGTCAAACAGGCATTATTTTTACCTCACCTGAGAATAGGCAGTGTAGGTCACAGTTCAGTGAATTTGTAAAGGTTCGGTGCTAAAACATAGAAATCTATTTATAAACCATATAAATTAATCCACAGAAGGGCAGCCAGAACCTGCACACAAGATGTCATATCCTTAATTTAAAACCGAACTGAGCTTCATAAAGCAAGAGGGTTTAAAAAAAGTATCAAGCACTAATTAAGAGTGGTGTCAATGAAGTGAAGGGCAGTTCTTAAGAAATAATGTGCAATTTGCTGTCAGGGAAACTCTCAAAACTCGGCTCCTCGCTGTTGTTGGCCAGCGAGTGCGAGAAGGTGCTGCTGCTCAAAGGGGACATCCTAGATCCAGCAGGGAAGAGAATAAATCACAGAGCAGCCGTTCATTAAGGCAGTTAAAAGTCGTCCCCAGAGCTGTGTGACTCCCCAGAGAGCAACTGATCACTTGTTCTCAGAGGTATCTGAGGAATTCTCTATTTTTGGGCACTTCCCTTTCTAACTCTGCTACCTGGAATGCCCCTTTTTTCCCCAGAAGAAAACCCAGAGGCAGAAAGCTGGACACTGAGCAGGACACAGAGCCTCTGGTGCAGAAGAAAAGATGTGAGTAGGGTCAGGATCACCTTAAATTAAAGGGATAACAGAGAGATAACAGGACAAACCAGGGAGGGAAGTGAGGGACAGGAGTGGCATCCTGTGTTAAACTTGATGGAAGTGATCCTTGTATACCTGTGATCCTGCTCTTGGTCAGGACAAAACTCACATCCAGCCTTCGAAAGAGGTCAGTGTCAAAAAAAACCCCATGAAACAAGGCTCTTGTCATGCACATTTTCTTAATGAACTGGAAATGCAGACTTTATTCCTAGAAAAAAGGGGAGATTGCTCCTCTTTCTCTGTGTGAGACTGGGAGAAAAACCCTTCAACCTTTCAAGATGTGGTTTGCAAATTCCCTCTCTCTGAGAAGCTCTGGATGGGTAAATATTACCAGTAATGTCTCTGTGTTGTCCAGAGGAAAATGAAGAAGTGAGAGGACAAAACAAATCCTTGTGATGAGACCACGGAATGGTTTTGGCTGTGCCTGGAGTCCAACACACACCTTGGCCTGCTGACAGCACCCAGACAAACACTGCTGCTCCCCGTTCTCTGCCTGGTGACCCATCCATGGATGGATCCAGGAGGATCTCTGGCCATACACCCCATCTCCACCACTGCTGCACGAAAGGCTCAAGAACACATTCCACTGGTGCAATCCAAAAGAAGTTGCCCTCACTGGGATCCTGCATCGGTGCTTTCATGGTGTTGGGGTGAAAAGTGTCTATTTATCCTCTTTCAGTTCTTGTTAAAGAGCAGAGCCCCTGTCAGAGCTGAGGAGAGCTGCAGCACAGAGGAGACATTATTCTCAGCTTTGGATTAAGATCAGTATTTTAATGAAAGCACTTATTAGCCCCAGCTGGGGCTCAATTTTCCAGTGAGTTGGGAAAAAAAAAAAATATATATATATTGCCCTGGCCATTCTTCTCTGGGGATTGCACTGAGACATCTGAGAGTATCAATTACTGATCATAATTCTCTATTGGAAACGAACAGCTGGGGAAAAGCTGCTGGCTGGAAACGACTGCATTGCTTTGCATTTAAAACTATAGTTCCTGACTATTTGGTGTCCATTTTTTCCCACTCTGGGATGCTGACAGGGCCGCAGGAGCCCTGCCCTTGCCACTCTTTCACACCAATGTCCCCTCAGCACCCAGCAGAGGTGCACTGGAAGGAGGACGTGCAGGGAAGTTTTGGGACCTGGATCATATGGGAAGGGTTGTCACTGCTGTCCCCTGCTCCTGGGAATACTGTTCAGCCAGAAGAGCTTACAGGCCTCCCCCTTCCTCCTGCAGTTATGGGGTGGAGGAATGAGCACAGGGACACAAGGTTGTTCCTGGGGAACACAGATGTTCACATGGAATGTTTGCACCTTCGGTGATTTAGGCACCCAGGCCCCATCAGAATGGGCTTAGGAAGGTTTGTGACTTCATGCAGGGATAAAAGGAAGGTGAATAAGCAGTGCTGAATGGGGCCATGGCACAGAGGGGTCTGCATGTCCTTCAACACAGAGATTTTCCTCTGGACACACAGAGGAAAACAGACTTGGAAGCTTGTTGTGGGAAGTAAAAGTTAATTCCATCTCGACACTTTTTACAATAGCTGATCCAGAAATGGACGAAATCAGAGCAGAAGCTGTTATTTCAAAGTGAAACCTCACAAAATGCACGCGAGTTTGATAACGAGGGGCAGAGCCCTGCCTGGGTCGGCAGGGAGGGTTTGCAGAGGAAGGGGCACAAGGGCCAAGTGTCCCCAGCAGTGGGTGACGGGTGGGGTGATGGGTGGGGGGTGTGCAGAGCCACCAGCCTCGCCCCCGTGGCCCCCAAGGGTGGAGCAGGTGGCAGCACTTCCCTCCTGCCCCCAGGGATGGAGCAAAGGGCGGAGGGAGAGGCACCCACAGATGTGTGCCAGCAGCTTCTGGCAGAGTTTAAAGCTGTCTGCACGTGAACAGCTGCACTGGCCCGTAATGGATGGGCACTCCCAAAGGCACATTTCCCAAAGAACAGGCTGTGTGTGTGTGTCTGTGGGGTTTCTGGGGCTGGGGGCTGTGTCAGGAGGGAAGCCCACTCCAGGTTGAAGGTTTCACATTGTTCCAGCTGTAGTGGCTGGAGTTATTTTGTCTCCACTTGGAATGTCAGATCTGAGTGGGTTTTATCAGAATAGCGAATCAATAAAATGCTCTATCTGGGAACCTGTTCTCTAAATGCTGTGGAAAAAACTCCTCGGGATCCAGGAGCTGGTCCCCAGCTAGCCTGGGACCAAGCAGCTCAGGAATTTCACAAGAAAGCAAAGGAAATCCCACACATGTTGGCCTTGAGAATTGTGCTCCTGCCTGAGGTTTGATTAACTTTTTTATTCCCCTCCTCATCCCCAGAACCAGCTCATCCCAGCTGAACTGGCAGCCTGATTCCCTGCAGGGAACAGAAGGGAATCTGCATGAAAAGCAAACCTTGGATGACTTTCCCACCTTTTAAAAGAGGAAAAAAAAATCCTCGCTGCTGGCCCTGGACTGTGATAACCCAGGGCTGAGGAGGCACCTGTTCAGAGCCAAAGCCCAGCCAGTCTGACACGATCCATTACAGCTCCCAAACCCCTCCAGCCAAGGGACACAGCGCCCGCAGCTGCTCCCAGCCAAAGGCAGATGCTAATCCTCATCTCCTGGAAACAGGCAGTGAGCACCTGAAAAGAAACCCAGTCCCAGCATCACACAGACCAGCCATTCAGCTCAGGCCAGTCCCATTAGATTTGGTTGACAAAAGAATCCAACGTGCACATTTATAATTTGCCAGAACAAAAAAAAAAAAAAAAGGGAAAGGGGAAAAAAAAAAAAAAAAAGGGAAGCCAAGCTTTCCCCTTCTGAATGGAGAGTTTCTGTGGCCCAGCCTCCCTCCTTGTCAGCAGACAGGGTGGAATTCCCAGGCTACAGGGGAGATCTCCTGGGGCTGATCATGTTCTTAAAGGCATGTTCCCAATCAAGAAGGCTGGGATGAGGCATAGTAATTGCATAGGCTTCCTGAGAACCAGCTTAATATCCCTCCAGACTGATTTAACCTAGTTTTCCATTCTGCTTTCACATCAAAAAACGAAGGTCTGTCTATATCTTGATATACTGCAAATCAGGAAATGGAGGCGTGTGGTATATCTCATCCTCCCCTGCCTGGAGCTCTCCAAGGCACGCTGCCAAGGCGTTGTGTCAGCACAGCTCTGCTGATTAACGCTGGGAGAAAGAGAAACCAGTGGCCTGTGAAAGGTCTGAGAGTCAGGAGCCATCTAATCCCAGGCTGGCTGGCACGGGCTTTGTGTCCTTGAAATTGGTGGGGAATAATTAGTGTCATTACCAGCCTGCCTTGCACGTCCACTGGGCTGGAAAGACAAATGAGGGCGGAAAGTTTTGTAGGCTCAGGGCCACGGCTGGTCACAACTCCCGTTAACACAAGAATACTGGGAGATGTGTCTGTGTTACTGGGCAAGTGCCCATCTTTCACTGCCCTTCGGAGCCTCTGGAGCACCTTGAGGCAGTCCCAAAATCCAGAGATTTCCCTTTCCAGCTGAGGCCGTCGATCTTCTGGAGGAGATCCCAAGGGGTTCAGGGAGAGACGCCAGGCCCTGTGCCTGCCTGGTGCTGCACACGTGCTGTCACTGCCACCCAGCTGGGAGAGACAGAGGTTCTCAGCTCCTGCAGTGGGATCCACACTGCCAGGGGCAACTAAAACCAGAGAGAAACCCACGGCTCCATCCCAGGGGTAAATCCCAGGGAGCACCCACAGACAATCAGTGGCAGTGTGGCCACAAAGCCACACAGAGGGTAGGGGCAGACTCCCCAGTGTGGCTGGTTTGCAGAAACTTTGGGTTTTTCTGTTCCCTGAGAGCGGGGGCAGCCTTTCCTGCAGGGACAGCCGTCAGTCCCTGCTGTGGCACCAGCACAGCCCATGGGGGTGTCAGAAGGGAGCTGGTGGCTGCAAAGTTCTCTTCAGACTCTGCTACACGGTCAGACTGCAATCACAACCGACCTTCTTCAGTGGAAATGCTTTCAATCCTGTAATAAAACGCTCTACAGACCAAGGCAGTGGTTTATGCTGAATGTTGCCAGTTTGCAAGTCCAGCTTTAAAAATGCAGCTTTCTACCAGTTGTAAAATTCACCTCTGAGGTCTGTAAGAACACATGCCTTGAAATGTATCCCCAAAGTCTGCACAACACCATCCCAGCACAACACATTTGGGAGGCTGCTTTTCCAAGATGCCTCAGCGTGGCAGAACCTCTGTGTGACAACTGGGCAAGCCACGTTGGATGCCACATGTTTGTGACACAACAGAGCATTTGCAAAGCCTTTTAAAAAAGGGGTGGAAAGGCAGCAGATGAATTAAATTAAGGGGTTTTGTGTCATGAATACGAATTGCTGCTCTGAGCCGTCCTGGTGAATACTAAACTCGGATCCCAGATAAAGCCACACCTTGTCTGGCTCAAGCAGCCAGGAGAACCCTGGACTTCCCTCAGCGCCCTTAGATCCAAGGGAGGAGGAAACAATAGTCCCTGGAAACAACGTGGGACCAATTCCCAGGTTTCTTACTCACTCTGAGCTCCGTCCTTACTCTCTCTGAGGCAGGGGCAGCTTTACCTGAGCCCACACTCTGGCTGGTCCAGAGGCCTCTGTCCTCAGCAAGAAATCAGTTCCAAGCCCAGAAGTCCACTAAAATTGCTGGAATTATTCTCTGCTCTTTGCTGCATCCCTGACAGGGCAATGGGAGATAAACCAGGCAGTCCCCAGCAGTCCCCATCAGTGCCCTGAGCAGACGTGGGTGAGCACAGAAACTCCACAGGCCACGTTTCTGGCAGATCCTGGCCTATATAAAAAAAACAGGCAACACGACCTGAGCTCCCATAAATTTCCTGAAAACCTTTAATGACTCTAAAGGCTTAATAAAGCGTTTCACAGCAGAGGCAGCAGCCAGTAATTAGGAGTTTGGAATCTGTGGAGTTGCGAGCTGAGGTCCAGCTCGGAGATTGCAAATGCAGGCAGCAATAACAGCTCTTTCAGAGCACAGCACACGTCGTGTGCCACCATCTACCCTGCTTTGTGAGCTGCTGTGTCCCCAGCCAAGCGTGCTGTCAGCAGGAGCTTTAATCAAAGGGCAAAATACATTAAATATAGAGACAAATCCTTAGGGATGGAGCTGCAAAGCATTGTGAAAGTGTCAACTGAGTGCTGGGAGACCATGATTTAGCAAAAAATTATAAAGGGGCAGCTACAGGCTGTAAAAGCCAGACTTCTACTGGAATTAGGATGTGCAGGAAAGGTTTGGGACCTGCCAGCATGTGGGAGGGTTGTCACTGCTGTGTCCTGATCCCAGAATCCACACACAGGGACCCCAACACCACGTCTGCAGGTGGGTACTGAGCAGCTGCAGCAGGTTCAGAAGAGAGGGAGGAGAGGGAGGGGTCACAGCTCCCACGGACACCCCTCAGGCTCACGGGGAGCCACTGCCCATCCCTGGTCATTCAGATCCTCAGTCTGGGGAAGACACTCCCACAGGAACACACAGCCTCACATGCTGCTTGGAAAGGCTGCCAGTCCCAAGTTACTCATCACATCGCTCTGACTGCCTTTGAAATGTTTTTCATCAGCACTTTGGTCATCTTCTCACTTTTATACGTGGTGCTGTTTGCAGAGCCCCTCTTTAAAGCCGACTGACAGGTTTCAAAAGCAAGCAAGCCTGTTAGTTTTTCCTTTTGCCTGTCATTACACAAGAGAAGTGCTCGAGATCCAAGTTTCTATTAAAAAAGAGGACTAAATTAAGCTCTTGCATGAGGTCTCTAGAGATGCATCAGTCAGTGCTTTCTTACACATTCGTTTTACAGAACAGGAAAGTTTGTACCAACCCAACCACGGCTATTCAACTGTCACAGCCCCTAGAGCTACATCAATCCACAAGAGAGCAATCAAACTCCTTTGAAACTTCTGCAGTGAGGCAGGACAGAAGAATTTGATGTTTAATGCTTTAATCATAGAGCTGGAGGCCTCCACTGCTCCGTGGTACTGACGGCTGCAGGGGAGCTCGCACCACGCACGGGTGAAGAACTGAAGTTTAGGTAAAGGGAACTTCAAGGAAAAAGAACTGAAAGGCACAGTGAGCCTTGTAATTCCAAGCATTGTGTTAGACTCCTTCTGGCAGGTGTCCCTTTTCACAGATTATTACAGGATTTATTTGTTGTTTCTATAAATTTAGGAAGAAAATATCTCACACACCCGCTGCGATCGGGAACGCGCCAAAGCAAGTAAACAGCACATTGTTCATGTTTCCAGACATCTTTCCATCCCATTGAACCTTTCCATTGGTTCAGTCTGTACAAGAAAGTAAATGGCTCAGATTACTTATTAAAAAAAAAAAAAAAAACCAAAAAAAAACCCCAAAAAAAACCCCAAAAAACCACAAAACCTAAAAACCTCTGGGTTTTGCAGCGCTGCATCCCTCAATCTCCAGAGCCAGCCCTGGGTTGTGGTGAATAATGCAACCCTCAGTCCTGCTTTAGCAAAACAGATGAAGCTGTGACTTGTTCTTCCCTTGCTGGTGCTTTTGGAAAAGGCAGGAAGGAAAAAACTGTCAGACAGAAATAGTCCATGTGTCACTTCAAGCCAATCACTGGGGACCTGGACTCGGAGCCCATTGAAGTCAGTGGAAAGATTCCTCCCGACTTCCACAGGGTTTGGCTGGGCCCCACACGAATGTGCTCCTTGCAGGTGTGAGTTTACGTGTTCCTTTTCTACTGCCTGAACAAAGACTGCCCTCAAGAACCACCTGAACCACAGCTGCATTTGTCTCTAGCAGGGAGCTTCCACCCTGCCTTCAGCAATGTTCCTGGTCCGGGGCCAAATCTCCAAGCCAGCACATCCCTCTGTCTTCTCCTCCAGCCCTGCCCCTTTTGCAGGGCCACATTTCCAAGTGTCCAGTCACACAGAGCTGGCCTGGCTCTCCCCTGCGCTTTTCTGCCTCCATGGCTCACACCACTGCCACCCCTGCGCCTGCAGAGCCATCCAAGCTTTCCTAGGAGCTGCAGAGTTAACATCCCACATCAACATTCCCCTTGGGAGAGGGCTCTGCTCTCTGCTGCTGGCTGGCAGGACTGGGCAGGGGAAGAATAGGACATGGTTACATTCGTATAAATTTCTCTTTATATATATATAGCAGCAGTTCTTTCATTCTATCCTTTTAGATAATCCTGGGCAAACTCTCTCCTGAATATATCACTTCATATTCCAGAATACTGAATGAGGAACTGGCGTTTTTCTATTCCACCCTGAGGTAAAACATCCAATTATTTTTACTTCTCAGCTTATTTTAGCTGGATCCTAACTTCAGGAAGGTTCCACCAGGTAACACAGAGATCACTGACAACCCAGAACTGAGATCTCCTCCTGAGTCTGGTGCAGGAGGAAGAGGTGCCTGCACTAACAAAACAGAAAGTGAAATCAATGTGAACCTTGCTTAAATAAGTCACTGATCTGTTTGGGTTTCCCCCCTACTCCCCAAATGGTCTTTGAACACTCAGAGTTGTTCAAGTCACCGAAGGGACAATTACCCACCCCACCGAGCACAAAAACCAAATTGCACAATGCAGTGCTGAACTCAGAGGGTTAAAGGACGCCCCTGGGAGCAGCAGCAGTGACAGATGAGCACGGAGAACATTCCTTCACCTTTCTGACTGCTCATTAAGCCTTGGCACAGCTCCGTGTGGGAGCTCGCTGCACCAGCACTGCCTCTCCCCACTGCTGGGGTGTGTGTGCAATGCAGACGGGGCCTGGGATGGGCAAGGGCACCCAGATGTGCCAAAGGCAAGGCAGGCTCTGAGATGCACTGCAGAAAGTGACCTGGGGCTCTTCAGCAGCTGGAAGTGAACATGGAATGTGCCAGGGATGATCTGTGCAAGAATTTATTAATTTTGCCACAACTGAAGTGGAATCAATCTCTAATTCTTGGGCACAGAGTGAGGGATCAGGAGAGATTGGCTCTGCCTGGCTCTGCTCCTCTCCTGCACTGATACTGTGCCGCCTGCCAGCTCTGGGTCTTTCCCATGCCTCAGTTTCCCCATCTGCAGGTGTGGACATCAAAGCTGCTGTGTGTAAATTTTAATGAAAGCAGGAAGCCAAAAGAGGGGTGGAGGGACTGGAAAGGCAAATCCTTCCAATACTGGTCAGCCCTTACTTTGGCAGCACGGAGAGGTGGCAGGAAAAGGAACCAGGAAGGCTGGAAGTGCTGGGTTTCAGACAAGTCCATCGTGACAACGATGTCCCTTTAACACAGGGGACAGTTCAAATCAGCAGCCCTAAGCCTGGTCCTCGCGGGCTGTGCTCCCTGCCAGCAGAGCTCAATGTGCTGCTTTGTCTCTCACAGAGAACGTGGGATTGCTGTGTTCATTATTTACAGATGTGCAGATATCTGAACCTGCTCAGCCACCAGCCCGAGCTGCCGGCCAGAGCCAAGAGAGGTTCACAAGAGGCTTAGGAAGACTACCCTGAGAGATGAGAGTTGGGTTTCTGGTGTTCAATTCATGCCGTTTGCCCCTGGAAAACACCTGCTGGCTTCTTCCCTTGCACTCACAGGGAAGCAAAAGACAATTTCATGCTACTCCTTATCTGCCTCCTCTGTATCCTCCAGTCAGTTCCCACCAGTGGGTCCCTATCAGGTGTCACATCTGGGTGGCTGGTAAAGCTCACAGGCAGAGAGATGCCCGCCCAAGCATCTCAGATTAACCCTTTCCATGCTTTTCCCTGTGCAAACGTGGCTTTGCTCACAGGGTCAGTGGTAGGTAAATAACTGGAGACTGTGGAGGTTCTCCTCCAGCTTGGGGCAGCGTCAGTTGATACGACCCTGGCCCTGCCAAAACTAACATCAAACATGTGTTGACTTTAACACTCCTGCAAAATTCTAACAACACAATGCTGTGACATTCCCCAGAGTGACTCCCTTCAAACCTGAGGCACTGGGAAGATGAAATGTTCCTGTGGGATGGAGTGTGGGGAAAGGAGCAGGAGCCCAGCAGATCCCAAACTGCAGTGAGAGGAGCTGAGTTAAGGCGAACATTTCACTTTTGCTCTGAAGGATTAAAGTCTTTAGAGGACAGACTGACAATCTTTCAGTGTTGCTCTATCAGCCCATTCTCTGGGAAAAGCAGGTGGGATCACTAAGGATGGGGAACTTCCTAGTGAAGACTGAACCATTTGATAGCAAAGCAACCCAGAGCAGGTCCCAGATTCCTGGCAGGCACCAGCCACACATTCACAAATCACTGAGCTTAAAAAATCCTGGTAATAAAAACCACAAGCTAAGACATTTGGGGCAACCCCACATTTCTGTGCATTTATCTAACACTTGTCGGTTGAGGTTCCTGTTTTACCTAAATCACACAGAAGCAGAGGGACTTTCAGGGGATCTCTGAAAACAATGGGGATTTAGAAATTTTAAAAATTCCCCGTTCTGGGCTAATGCCCCAATGATTATTCACTTTCTTAAACACAAGGCAGATGAGATACTGCTAAAGTGACAATAGTGAGGGGTAGGAGATAACGGGATTTACAGGGTTAGGTTTAACAGGGTTGAAGGTTAACAGGATTTTAAGGTTAGGACTTAAAATAACACAGCAAAAATGAAAATCCGCAGTTACAAAGAACTCTGTGTATTATTCATTTCTTTCTCCCTGCCTCTGCACAGGCTGTAAATCAAGCCAGATCAGGAGATGTCACCAGGCAGTGCTGTCCCCTGCAGCCCAGAGCACTGGGCTGGCAGACAGGATACACAGAGGGTTTATTTTCAGGGCCTTGACACGGAGCTGTGATGTGACACCTGGAAGGTCACAGCACATTTCTGCTGCTTCTCCCACCAGCTGCTGGGTTAGGTTATGATTATTTCTATTATTTCTACCCCCGCTGCTACAGGCACTACCAAGGAACCCCCGCAGACACCAGGCTCTCAAGGTGCAAATCACTGCGTGCACAAATTCTGTCCAAAAACTCTTCTCCCAGGAGAAATTTATGCCCTAAACCAAAGGAAAACAGGTGGAAACAGGCAGAAGTGCTGGCCTGGGGAGCCAGGGCAGCCCCTCACCCCTGGCTGAGTGCCCTGGCTGGAAGGACTGATCTCTTTTGGGGTTTTAATCATCACCATGATAATCAGCAACACACAGTTCGTGTGCACAAAGCTCCTGGATTGCACACAGGGGATTAAAACACAGGGAAACAGATCCTGAGTGCCCAGAAGAAAACCCTCAATCCACACCTTTAGCCTTTCCTCACAAGTGCGCTTTTGCGGATTTGAGCCGCGCTCCGAAGATCGCCAGGACAAGTATTTGACACAAAGCAATGCCAGGGGAGCGCTTTTTGCCTGCTTTTGTTTTTCCATGGATGCAGAATCCTGCCCAAAACAATCTCCAGCTAGAAATACTGGGCTGCCATGGCTGCATGGCCTGGATTTCTCTTCCAGCACCCTGAGATTTCGGAGACGGGGCGAGCTGCTGGGTGTGCTGTGCCTGGTGGGAGCTGGAATTGATTATAGGTTTTCTTGCACTTCTATCTTCATTAGTTCTACATCACAGAGGGTGTGGAATGCGGGCACTGCCAGCCCAAGAAAATTAAGATGTGACATTGTTTTTCAAGGACATATTCTCAGGGCATGTGTTTTTTCCCCCTCCTCTATCAATGCAAATCCCAAATGGAGCTATCAACAAAAATAAAGGGAACAATCCCGACCCAATTTAAAGTTGTGTGAGGTTTTTTCTCTTTCATTCTTTTGCTTGTCAAGGCCAGAAACAGAACAGAGGCCACAAGCAGAGCTGCCAAAACACATATGCATGTTGGATGCTTTTGTCTAAAGACACTATGAGGTGCTAAAATATTAAATATGTCAAGCAGAAAGGTTTTCTCTGGTCTTCAGAGTTCTGCAAAATGGCAATAAAAATGCAAAAGAAGAATGCTGAATAATCAAATGTGGTTTCTTTTTTTAAATGTAAATAGTAAAGGCTGAGTCCTGGATACTTCATATTAAGAGTGGAGACATCGCAAGGATTTTCAGCCCCATTCCTTCCCTTGTGCTGGAGGGATAATTTTTAGGGATAAGGGACTTGTAGGATCCCACTAACAAATATCCTGAATTGTGAGCATCAGGACCAAACACCCTGTATCAGAGGGGTTTTTGCACTACCCAATCCAGGCCCTAAAATTCAGAATAAGCTCGGCTTTGCAGTCCCCCTGCCCAGCTCAGAGTTGTTCAGAGCCTGATTTTAGAATCGGGGCTGTTTCCCAGTCCTAATGACCTGCTCAGACCCTGACTTCTCAGCAGGACTGCCAGTAAGGAGAGGTGCAGAGGGCGGGATATTCGGAAAAGCAAACACTCTCCTCAGGTGAACTCAGCGGTGACCCCCGAATCCGACCCCAAAGGTCAGCAAACAGCCCCTGAGTGGCCGTGACAAACTCTGCTGGGGGGTTCAGGGACAAACTGGGACATAAAGTCCACTCTCCCTCCCTAAACCTGCCGTGCTGCTCATCACCCCTGCTGTTATTTAGCTGTTCTTCCATCTCACAGCACCAGGGATGGGGTGCTCTGAGACACCAAAGGCTGGGGCTGCAGCAGAGCCCCTCACCTGTGTTGGTGGTATTTCTGTTATTATTATTATTATCGTTGTTGTTGTTGTTATTGTTATTATTTTTGTCTGCAAGTAAATACCAAGCAATTATCGTGTTCTGAAGTGACCTTATGGAGCATGTGCTCGAGTCCGTGGAGCTCAGCCAAAGCTACTATTGTGGATTTCATGCCAAGGCTTGGGAGAACCCTGGCTCCCTCCCATTGTTTTCTTTGGCCGGGCTCTATGGATTCTCAGCCTGGCAAGAAAGCCCCATTTTAAAAGTACTGGCAAGCAGCGTGCAGTTTGTCACAGCACGGCCCATGATTTAGGACCTTGATTTAGGCTCAACACTGGGCTCTTTTGTTCCGCGGCTCCGGGACAGCGCTCGCGACTTCGCGCGAGTTAACGCACGGCGGCCGGCTCCGAGCGCGGCCTGCCCGCTGTGGCGGCGAGGATTTTCCCCCTGAGTGTGCAATCCAGAGTGGGAACGGCTGAGGGAAATTGGAGCAGCCTTATCCATCAGCCGCAGGCTCGGGCCGGTGCGAACAAGGCTTTGTAACACAATGGGTGCTCCGGCGATGAAACAAAATTGCTGCGTACCTGGGTAAAGCCAGAGCTGGAGGAGGAGGATTTGCACTTCTCTCTTTTTTTGTTTAATAGGAATTCATTTTTATTTATGATTCGACCTCAGAAATAGAGGTGAAATTTGAAGGGATTAAAAAAAAAAAAGCCCAAACCAAAACCACCTCTCTGGCTCCACAAATCCTTCTTACAGGTCCCTCAGGCCTTGCTAGGACGTAGTTATAAGCAAAAAATGACTCTGCAAAAAACAGCCCTTTGGTAAAAACCAGCTCTTGCGCAATTTGTATATTTTGGAAGCCATATTTGACCATTTTACTGGCTAAGGATAGCCAAAACCAGGCTCTGGGATTGAGACTCCTCCGACTCCTCTGTGCATGGGGAGGAGGGGGAAGAGAACAGGCTGAATATTTAAAATCAAACCGGTGAAGGAGAAAACTCTTCTTTTAGAAATAGAGTCAAATAGCTCAAAATCTCTGTCCCTTTGTGAGTGGCACTGCTGAAACTCCGCAGAAAAATACAGCCCTTTCTGCTGCTCATTGATTGGAATTAATAAACCAGCCAGCCCTGAAATAACTGCCACCTTTCTCACTGTCAAACTAATTGAGAATAATTGAATACAATTAGTAAATCGTGGGTAAAAATGTAAATGAGGCAGTAAACCAGCTAATTAATGACCATCCTGCATCATGTCACCAGTGACTGAGCTGGCAGATAACAGCAGAGATGAGGCTTAGACTGGGGTCAGTTCCCCTTAATACTGAGCCTAGAAAATCAAGGATGTGGTTGGTGCTACCCCTTGGCCCCTGCGGCCAGTGCAGATTCCTCTGGGGTCCAAAGAGACATGGAAAAGTTTCATTTCCTCCATTTACAGTCCACTGTACACACCTTTGCTACATAAGGCGCTTCCAACCTTCTCACAGGAGAGATTTTTTTGGTTGTATTTTACAGTCTCTGTGAGTTTGAAGAGAGGACTCAGAGTCAGGGCTAGGAAATGAAAAGTGGTGTCACTCTAATGCATCTGACTGCATGAAATGCTTTCAATTCCAGCTCTTGCTGTCTCTTTAACACCTCAAAAGTGTAAGTGAAAAACATCAGAGGAACTGCCTGTACTTCTATATTGGTAACAGAGGGGAAAATGGAGAAATGTCACAAGAGAGAAGCATGACATGACCCACTCTGGAGCCTTAGGGCATCAATGTTTGATGACGTCCCCTCTGGTCTGTATCTCACCCCAACTGGTTTCTCTGGGCTTTTGGCTGATGAGTTTGACCCAGCAGAGACATTTTTTTTCTCCTTTTATGCACCTCTTCTCAGGAGGCATGGAAATCATCCTTGCTTTGTGGTTTAACACTGGAAGTACGGGAGTGTGACAGTGTTCTGCTCATACCTAACCAAGGTCATAATTCCATCTTGATCCTGTCTTGGGCACTTATCCAGAGCATTTCTAACTGCACCATATCAGTAAAAGCCAATCCTGGTCAAGACATGGCAAACCAGATCCCTGAACAGCCTGGAAAGTCTCCCTTCTTACACTGGTGGGTATTTTTCGATGTCTGTCAGAACATCCACCAGCATTGCAAGGCCCAAAAAATGACAGGATAAACCAGAGCCACCTGCATGGAAGGCATCTCCTTCCCTGTGGCTCAGCCTCAACACACTCATGGACACAGCGTAGGGCCTGAGGAGCTGCTGTGGTTTCTCACTCAGGCTCAAACCCTCCCACGGCTTTTCTGCAAACACACCTTGAGGTTCCCCTGTGACCAACTGGAAGTTGATAAAACAGCCATGGATTAACAAGGGAAAGGGTCAGGCCCCAGGCACCCCAGCCCCGTGTCACAGCTCACGGGTGCAAATCCCCGTTAAGCTAAAGAAAACTAAAACCTGTGTTCAGACAAGCCCACCGTGATGTCTGTGTACACTTCACACCATCCCCTGAGATTTCTGGTCCCGAGTTCACACCCAAACAGGAAAGGGACAACCTTGTGCTTCAGGTGTGACTGAAGTCTCACTCAGCTCCCCATGCTCATGAGAATTCAAGGCTGGATCTCACTGAACAGCTGACCTGACTTCAGTCTTGCCACATGAGGCCAAACCCTAACAGAAACCACCTGTGGTATTTCAATAACATTAAATCCAAGCTGAATTCAGCCTTGTACCTGACTCGCATCCAGCATCAATTTCCTTGGCCCACTTCGAGTCTCTTGCTGTCAACACTCCAGGGCTGAGAGTCATGGAAGAATGAGCTGCATTCTGCTAAACCTCACAGCCAGTGCTGCCAGCTGAAGTGTTGTCCCTGCTCTCCATACCGAGGATGGGCTATGAAACAGAACAGTTTGTTTTCCAAATCTGATGCAAGGCTCCAGTTATTCAGCTCGCAGCTCTGACTACGAGAGGGTTTAGCCAGCTCTGACAACATATGGATGTGGTCCATGGTACTGGCTGTTTCCTATAGGATCTGGAAAGGTCTGAGGCATGACTCTGTCTTTCTGCTGCACTTGGAATCTGCCGTGATGCGCAGGAGGAGGAATTCCTGGGAAAGGCCAGGGCCTCTCCAAGGATGATCCCAGATGCTCCCTCTGTACACACCAGCTCGTGAGTGCAGTATTCCAAGGTTTGTGTGTTCAGCCAGCACCTGGCTGGCTGCAAGACTTACCCCTGCTAGTGACAGAGCAGGAAAACTCATTTATTGTTATCTCTTTTGGCCTTATTTATAGAACTCTTGTTAATGCCTCAGCTGCTCTGTGCTGAACAGCAACGGACCTCGTGCCATATGAGCATGTCAGACACACCACAGACCTGCCCAGAGGGGAAGATGTGTTGGGATATTTTAATCACAGCTGGGAGCTGCAGCCCCACCAGGCCTTACTGATCACGGAATTTCAGCAGTAAACATTTAAACAGCCCACTGATTCCCTGTTTAAATACATCATCTTTCCAGCCCCATCTTCCCCAGATCCTGCGAAGCCTGCAGATCTCTTGAGGTGAAATGACATCTAAGATATCTTGGCAGCTCCACACTTTGGTTCTCCAGCAGCACCAGGTCCTGCCAACATCATGAGGTGACCCAAAAAATGAGGATTTGGACGTGTGGTGTGGGTTCGTCTCACCCATTTAGGTATATAAACAAGCAGAAATGCAAACAACATTAGCCAGAATTGTTTATGATATGAACAGTGACCTGGCATCTGCTACTCAATAGTCACTCAGAAATTCACTCAGAAATAGTCACCTATTTCTGTCACAAGAGGTTTCTTGTCTCTATTTGCCACCAGCACAGAGGAATTTGCTTCACTTATTTGTATAAATGTGCCAAATAAAGTAAATGTAGTTATGCTCACGTGTCAAAACGAAGAAGGGCCACCAGAGCTTCTGAGGACAGGACAGCAACTCCATCCTTGCACAGGAAATATCCACTGAAATTAAGAAAACAAGAGCAAGAGGATGAATAGAAAAGCAAAGGAGAACATACTGCATTTTCCCTTCAAGGGCCTGATACCACAGCCATTAAATCAATATCAAAATTTCCACTGCATTTAGAAAACAATTTAAATATTTCTGGAAAAAATATATTCTGTACAAAATGTCATTTGTGTCGAAAGAATGTTTGGACAAGGAAGCAGTAACTGTTATTATTGGCAGTATCACTGAAATAAGGCCCCAGTTGTCCTTTCCTAGAAGGGTTAAACTTCTCCTATTATGAAACAAGAAAACAATCTCTGTAAGGAAAAATTTTCCAGCAAATGCCCATCCAAAACTCCAGGTCACCAGCAAATACATCCAAACACACAATAAGGTCATACGAAGAAATTCAGAGAACAGCCCTCTTTGTCTAGAATATTAAGTACTGGAACAAATAACAGCAACATCTTCATGAGTTGTTCACATTTTTCCCAGCACAGCTCTTCCATGCTGAGGGCTGCTTTCTTTTTCCTATCGCTCCGTGTGGATCTTTCTCTCTCATCATTTGTCTCCCCTCCATTCCAAGTGGAGCAAGGAGTGCGTCTTCTCCTGGAGTCACCCATGAGACTGCAGATCCCTGGAGCTGGCCCAACTAGAAGCCTTTTTTGTTTATTTGTGCTTTTGGGGTCTCTTTTAAATGAAAAAAAAAAACCCAAACACTTAAATAACCCTCCCCTCATTCCTCTTCTTGATTTCCTACAATCCTGATGCCACCAGGTCCCATCTTCTCTGCTGTTCTTGGTCCTTTCCTCCTCAGAACACTTCTCACCCCGAGATTTTCAGCAGTGAATGCTACAGCTTCTCACCCAACCCTAATCCCAACCCTTCTCTTTGTCCTGTGTAATTATTTCTCACAAACAGTGTCTCCAGGTTGGGACTGTGCAGATGGGGCAAAATCCTGCAAGACTTGTTTTTGCAATAATAATTTTAGGTGGAGGGGTCATAAGAGCGTCACAGGCTTTTCACAAGTGTTTTATAAATTGTATGGCAAGATAAAGGGAAAAAATGGAACTCTAAAAGTTTGTTTGCACAGAATTTCTTAACTGTACTTCTCTGATCCTGCTTTAAGTGGTATAAATAAAAAGGAGAGTCAGAACCTATTGAACCGAGGTCTGTTTTCTCAGTCCGCACTTTATTCAAGATGTGAGCTCTAAAGAATTCCTTCTTTTCTCTCCTCTCTTAGTTTCCACATTTTGGACAACTTTTTGACCAAAAGATCGAGCACTATCTGCTTTCAAAGTGCCCCTAATGAGGTAATTACTGGGAGCATAAAATACACACATTTATTGTAACTGAAGCCACCACAGGCTGAGGCCAGGCAGCGCTCAGAGTTCACTCCACTGGCAGCTCAGAGATGTCCTGCCCTGTTCAAATCTTTTTTCTGTAAAGCAGTAAGACATCTCCAGTGTCCATCACGCCAGAGGTACACTGCTGACCCCTTCCTGAACAAACTTTGCAAACCACGAGCACCCACATCTGAGCAGAGACCGAGATTAAACACAGCGGTTTGCAGAACTTTTTCCTGCAGAAGTGCTCAAAGTTCTTTTCCAAAAATCCTCCCTCCCATCCCACAGACATCCTGTACTGGGTCAGGAGCTCACCAGCGCCCGGAGCTCAACCCACGCCAGGGACAGGAGGAACTTTCTGCTCCTTCAGCAGCTCCTGGGAGCCAGAGCTCCCATTGCTCCCCACAGCCACAGCTCCCATCTGCCATTCCTGGGTCAACCCTCAGAATCTCACCAGCCCCTCACGCTCTTCATTTTGGGTCTTGGTCGAGTGAGATTATCCACCCCTCGCTACCAGCAAAGTGCTCTCCTAAAAGCTGTCCAGCTCCTGACCACCAGAGTGGGGATCTCTGCCGCTGTTTGGGAATAGAACTGGGCAAAATCCTTCAGGGGAAGGAAAATAAAACAGGCAGCAGCAGGTTGGCTGGATGTAAATTCCTTTCAGTGCCTGAAGGAACCTCAGAAAAGNCGGAGCTCAACCCACGCCAGGGACAGGAGGAACTTTCTGCTCCTTCAGCAGCTCCTGGGAGCCAGAGCTCCCATTGCTCCCCACAGCCACAGCTCCCATCTGCCATTCCTGGGTCAACCCTCAGAATCTCACCAGCCCCTCACGCTCTTCATTTTGGGTCTTGGTCGAGTGAGATTATCCACCCCTCGCTACCAGCAAAGTGCTCTCCTAAAAGCTGTCCAGCTCCTGACCACCAGAGTGGGGATCTCTGCCGCTGTTTGGGAATAGAACTGGGCAAAATCCTTCAGGGGAAGGAAAATAAAACAGGCAGCAGCAGGTTGGCTGGATGTAAATTCCTTTCAGTGCCTGAAGGAACCTCAGAAAAGATGGAGAGAGACTATTTATAAGAGTCTAGAGTGAGAGGACAAGGCTCCAAACTGAAAATAAGTAGGTTTAGATTGGATATTGGGAAAAAATTCTTCCCCATGAGGGTGCTCAAGTCCTGGCACAGGGTACCCAGAGAAGCTGTGGCTGCCCTGGATCCCTGGCAGTGCCCAAGGCCAGGCTGGACATTGGGGATTGGAGCAGCCTGGGACAGTAGAAGGTGTCCCTGCCCCTGGGGTAGAACAAGATGATCTTTAAGGTCACTTCCAACCTAGGCCATTCCATGATTCTATATGAATTCTAGCAAATTGTTTCCATTGAAAAATATACATCCCAAAGTGGAACAAATAAAACAAAAGAAAAAAACCCAAATATGTGAGTTAAATATCTTTTTTTTTTTTTTTTACCTGAAGTGATTTCAGTTCTGAGTTAGTCTGGATTTTTTTATCCTGCCTACTCAGTTTGAAATCTAGACCTTTCTTCTGAATTTTCAGATCAGCTAAGCAAAGCTGACAATTTTATCAGACGCACAAGTCTGGTTGTGAATCGATATTCTTGCATGAAAGTCTTGTACAATTACTTGGACATTTTATTTTCACCTAGAATTTCAGTTCCCAAGGGAAGGGAAAGTTGAGATTTGCAGTTCATTCATGTCCCCAGGAACCAACCTAAAGCTGTGAAAGCGAGTGTCCTTAAATGATTTCTTGCTATTCCACAGTCACAATTAGCTCAGATTGTAATGTCGACTTTGCTTGGGCTTGGCTTCAAGACTAACATTAAACTGTACTGCTGCATAATTCTGTGGCTGATACCTCAGTCATAATGTGAGCTAATAGGTCAACCTTGGCTTTTGGTAAGTCATAAAATGGAAAAAAAGCTCAGTTATAAGAGCTTTAGAATTCTTACTAGACAGCACGCAGTAATTCTTGTTCCTGAGTCATACTGCAAAAGCTTTTTATAATATCTTGCATTTGCTCTCAGAGCAAGTGATTACACTTCTGTGCTCTTCCCCAGCCATCCAAGAAAGATATTTGAGGCTCTGCGTGCCAGGAGGGATGAATGTGCTGCAGGGAGCACTCCCACGGGCAGCACGTGCCGGGACTGCAAATCCTGACGTGCCGGAGGAGGATCTGCAGCGCCGGGTGCGAGTCCAGGGCAGGAAATGCCTCCACGTGCTCCCTTCACTGGGGGTGCAGGCAGGGATCCTGGTTATTTTAGGGTAGGTACACCACTGACATCAGGGAGGGGGTTCAAAAGGCACTCACAGAACCTCTGTGCTGGCAGCCCAGGCTGCCAGGGGCAAACAGAACCGACTCCTGTAGCTGCCCGAAGGACAGGACCCTTCAAAGCCATCTCACTCACAGATGCACCCAGAGCGTGCCTTGCTGCTCTACCAAAGTTTCTTTTTGGAATGGGACTCAATCCATAACCAGGAGCATTTGCCTTCCCAGGGTATCTGGCTGGTACTAAAAGAAGCAACTGGGTGTAGATCTTAAGTATTAGGAGCAGAACGCCGGCCTTTTCTTGAGTCGTCTTCTGTCCCTTGTCCATATGAATTGAAAAGATTAAATATTTTTAAAGATAATGTAAAATGACCCAGCAGAAAGCCAGGACTTCACATGGTAGCAAGATTGGTGGAACACATCCTGTGGGTTTGGAAGGCATCAGCTCAATGCTGCTCCTTCAGCCTTTCCCTGGTGACCACTCAGGAAAAAAAGTGTGGGAGATTCCCTGCTCCACGTGGGGCACATCACACCACAAATCTGGCAAACACCTGTCCCAGGGAGGAGGAATCAATCAGTGTCTTGCAGAGAGGGAAGGTTGGAAGATCCAGGGTTGCACATTTTGAGTGCTATCCAGATTCCGGATGTGCCCTTGCTCCCTGTGATCCTGCTGTTCCTGAGCGCTCACTGCCGTGGGGGTTCACAGGGTGATCGCCATCCTTCTTACCAGGAACTCAATCTGTGGGGCAGGGAGGGAGCTGATAATTGAACCAGATTCACCATTGTTCAGTATTTCCTATTCTCTCACTTAAAACAAACCAAAAAACCCCAAAACCCTCAGTCATCTTATCTTGGAGCACAAACGATGACCAGCAAATTTGCAAGAACTATTCCAGGGCTGAAATCTGTTTGTATCAACCATCTGTCATTAATAACAGCTCCATGCCACTCAGAGGGAAAACACGTACAATCCACTTCCTATTTTGGCACCTGGGTAACACAATTTGCTTTTTAGAACCACTCAGTACCCAACAGTTTTCATGGCAGTCAACATGGGCAGGAGATAAAGAACATTGTTTGGACAGGTAAGAGGCAAAATAAGGAGTGATCTTTGCTACATCTGCCTTCACCAAGCTGGACTGATTTTCTTCCTCACATCCACACCACATGAAAGGCAGAGCCAGCAGCAAGGAAACAGCCAGGACACAGCATCCTAACAAAAAACCAAACCTCTCACGATTACTCTGTCGTATTCCTGGAGGCAAAGGTGGATGCAGAGACAAGGTGTGCATAAAACCTCCTCATTTCCCCACAGCTGGGGTTTATTATCAGCTTCGTATATCTGGATTGCTCTAAACTTTCCATTTAACAGATATATTTCTAGTAACCACTTCTAAACTAATAACATTTAAATGCAGGATATGGGCAGCCTGCAGCTACGGCTGCTGTGGAAGCAGATCTTGCAGGCCTGACTCATTGCAATAATGGCTTTGCTATCAGCTCCTTAATTATGATGGAAATTACTGGAGCAAATTACCATAAAGGTTTAGGAACATTCAGTCCATTCTGGCCCTTCCAGGTCTGTTGCAATACATATTTGCTTTTTCTTCATAAATGTTAAAATGCCTGCCTTTTTTTTTTTTTTTTTTTTTTTAAATCTGTCTTCTTCTTCTCTTGGGAACGTGGAGAAAAAAAACTTCTTTTCACCATGGCAAGGTCCCAAGAAAACAGGTGGCTTCATGCGGAAACAATGATAATTGGGAAAGAGGTGATAGAAATTCCAGCCTGCACACTTCCAAGTCCAGCACACAAGTTCTCCACAGCTTATGAGGTTGTGTCAGGCAGAAAGGGATTGACCACTCCACCAAATCCTACCTCAAAATCCTTACCAGGTTTAGAATCCACTTTTGGACCTTTCTCTGCTCCAATCTGACAGCAAATTTCTCCACAAATCCATGGTCACGCACTCACTTGGAGGAAAAAACTGAGAACAACACTGTCTGAAGAAACCAATTTTTTGCACCAATGCAGCACAAAATATTACAGCCTGACCCAGGGATGCAAAGCCTTACACTGATTTATTCGTTTGCAGTTCAGAATTCTTGGGAAAGATAAGAGCCTGCACAAAACCTAACAATTCCTTGGGAAGGAGCTGCGGCACTAGCAGTTTAACTGGATGCCTTTGTTCCTGCAAATGAAGTTTTAAAGGAGCCTGAGTGTTGAAAAATTACCATTTCTGTGCTTTCAGAGAGCTACCATTACAAGCAAAGTCAGAACAAATTCAAGGCATGAGTCCATTTTCAGTAGGGAATTCCTTCATGTTGGATTAACCGAGATTTACTCTTTTTGCTGAAGCTCTGTCTGCTCGTGTTGCCTTTGTACAAGTTCCAGTGAGCTCCACTGGAATTAATGCCCTGATAGGGTCATGCCAGGGGAGCCTCCTCTGAACTAAACCAGATTCCCACTGGCACTTAGTGGTCCTTAATGGTGCATTTGAATTTTCATCTTTAGGCTGAGGGAGGGGGGCTTTAGGACCAGCAGCCTCTCACGTGAACTTGCGTGGTGTGATCAGCCACCGTGGCTTTTTCTGTCGAGCACTTCCCCCTGTGTTCTCATCCCTGCCTGGGCTGGGAACACTCTGTTCCTTCCCATGCTCCCACCAGGAGGACGGCGAGGGGCTGGCCCCGAGGGGTGATAATGAAAATGCCTCGGTAATGAACCCATCTGGTGATGTCCTCACTGGCCTGGCTGGCGGTGCCAAGAGGCTCAGCAGGGGTCCCCCGCTCCTTAAAGCCAACATATGCACAAAACCTACGGATTTCACTCTCCCTGCGATTTCCACCCCACTCCCCTGCTGCTCGTGTTTTAAATACTTTCCCTGAAAATACTTCTCTGCGGGAATGGCTGCTGAGCACATCTCCGACTTCGCTGCTATGCAGCCTGGAGGGCTGACCCTTCCAAGGGAGGAGGGTCCCAAACGGAGCCAAGCACTCTGCTGACAGGTCCCACACTCCCAGACCAACACAAGTTAATGGATATCAAGGCAAGCCCCACCTTGGTAATGCACAGAGGATCTGCTCTCTGGGGCTGAGTGACAGGGAAGAGCCCGTGTCCTGTCTTGGGCCGTGCTACCTCCAGACACACCTGGACATCACCCAGCACAGCAATAACTGGCCCAGGCCATAAATTTGACATCAGGGTGCTACCACTAAAAAGTCAGCTGTATGGCAGCCCCAAGTCCTCCAGGTTGTGCCCTTTTCAGTCCCCCAGCACAGGAGCATCTCAGGACATCAGCTGGCCCAGCCATCTCCTGCAGAAAAAGCTCCTGGTTTCCAGAGCCTGGAAATGAGCACCTTCATCCACACCCAAAGTCTGCAGCACAGATCCATCAGCGTGCTCAGCTGGGCAAGGAGGCCAATGGTCTGGCCAGAAACAGCGTGGCCAGCAGGACAGGGCAGTGATTGTCCCTCTCTGTTTGTCACTGCTGAGACCCCTCAAGGGCTGTGTCCAGTTCTGGGACCCGCAACTCAGGAAGAGCATTGAGGGGCTGGAGCGTGTCCAGGGCAGGGAACAGAGCTGGGGAAGGGTCTGGAGCCCCAGGAGCGGCTGAGGGAGCTGGGAAAGGGGCTCAGCCTGGAGAAAAGGAGGCTCAGGGGGCCCTTGTGGCTCTGCACAACTCCCTGACAGGAGGGGCAGCCGGGGGGGTCGGGCTCTGCTCCCAGGGCACAGGGACAGGAGGAGAGGGAACGGCCTCAGGCTGGGCCAGGGGAGGCTCAGGTTGGACACCAGCAGGAATTTCCCCATGGAAAGGGTGGTCAGGCCTTGGCAGGAGCTGCCCGGGGAGGGTTGGAGTCCCCATCCCTGGAGGTGTCCAGGGAATTCCTGGAGGTGGCACTCGGTGCTCTGGGCTGGGGACAAGGCGGGGATGGGGCACACGTGGGACTCGGTGGTCTTGGAGGGCTTTTCCAACTTCAGTGATCCTGGGATTCTATCACCCCTCATGGACGAACCGTTGGCTCTTTGCCACCTCCTGACAGAGCCACAACTGGCAACCAAGAGAACGGAGTCTGGAGGGGACGGGAGCCACCATCACCCGTGCCAGGGGACAGACACTGACCCGAGCCTTCTGCTGGAGGATTTTAAGGATGTGCCCAGCAAATAAAACTGATGGGACACGCGGCACCTTCGGCCCCACTGGCCCAGAGGTCTCCCAAAGCTCAAAAGTGCCCTCCTCTGGCTGATTCCGACAGACTCCTCCGTGATTGCTGGGATAACACTTTCAGTGGGAAGAAATCATTGAAAATCAGCCGCCAAGCGATCACTGGAAAGCCAATTATTCTTCAGGAAGAAGTTTTCCAAAATGGTTTGAGATGGGCCAACTGCACCATGGGTCCCACCACAGCCCATGGGAGGGAAGCAGCTCAGACCTGCACAGGGAACAGCTTCCCTGGGATGGAGTCCTCAGCCAGGGTTTGTGGTTCAGGTCAGGTTGTGGTTCTGAAACCTCCTCGTGTTTTATGGCTCTCCACGTAGGTCTTGAAAAAAAAAAAAACAAACCCTCGGCTTTCAGAAGCGAGCTCTGAATTGCAGAACACGATTTTCTGGCTCACAGATTTCCATACTGCTAAGTCATCTTTGGACTTCTGTCTCCAAGCAGTTGCCTGACATATCCCAGATGACTATTTTAGGAAAAGGCAAATCATGCCCTAGAAATGCCTGTTTGCTCTGTGCTGACTGTAAAGGCAGTCTAGACGAGCACAGATGGAGATCTCTGTATTTGGTCAGGTGAATCACACCCCCACAGACTCAGGGTTTCAAAATTTCACCCTTCATCCAAGCTCAAAAGTTGCTTTCCTGGCTAAAGTTGTTCATGATGGAAACTCTCCATGGATATCTTGGGAATCAGTGACTTACCTCTCTCACTGCATTATTCCACTGAGGTATATTATAGCACTTTTTGCTTTTTTTTTCTTCCCATTTCATTTTAGTGTCATGAGGAAGTTCTCTACTTTCCTTAGAAGATAATTCCATAGACTAGGAAATACTGGATACTCTTTCTCATCTTCCCTTATGGCCTATCTTGGGTATTTCCTGGAGATGATGTGTTTGCATTTAGAGATATTTCCTGTATAATCAACATTTATGCTTATGTACCTTATAAACTTTTTGAATTAAATAAATGCAATTTTTAAATAAATCAATCTAGAATCTCATTACTCAATTCAGTCTTCTTGTGCCCTGTTTTCCAAGTGAGCCTCAAGATTAGCTGATGTCAGTAAGGAGCTGACAGAACCACAGTTTATAAGCCCCTCTCCATTTATTTAAGAATGTTCACATTTGTTCAGGAAGAATGAAATACAGTTTTGTAAATCAATTAAATTTTATGTACAAGCAAACCTTAGACAGCACTCAACAGGATTTTTATATGTCATTAACCTGATCTGCATGATCCTCGGACAGAGGCATCACTAATTGCTTTTGCCTTTCAGAACTGAACCAATGCAAGGCAATTACCAGGAGGCTGCTGCAGAAAGGGGAAATTCCTGGGGCAGGGGCTCATTTGGAAAGCCCTGGAATGCTCTTACGGTCTTTCTGGAGCACTCTCATAATTTGAAAGCATCCCCTGTGTCCCAGCAGAGGAAGAGGGGTAACACCCAATTTCTCAAGGGTGGATTTTTCCAGCAGGAGTTAAAGCTGAGTTGCCCAAAGCTCCTCTGTATTTCACCACGTCCCTCACCACACGTTTGGGATTTAAGTCCCCTTGAGTTGGACAACAGCACTCCTATCACCATCAACCTGGCTAAAAGGCTCTCCCAAAACACGTTGATTACAGATTATTTTTTTTTTCCCCCTGATAATTTGCCTCTCCACGTGGCAGGGAGTAGCCCTGGCTTTGGTTGGCAGCCCTGGCATGAGGTGCAAACCACCCAAGACGTTTGCTTCCCTTCCCAGCAGTCAGGACAGGGTATATTTGAGCTTCTCGGAACACGCCAGGCTCTGGGGTTTCTCCCATGCACTGCGAAGTGAGATTCCTCTCTTGGATTTGTGCACCAAGCCATGGGTGACAGAAATACTCTTCATTTTTCACTGACGTGGGCAGCTCCTCTCTCAGATGTAATTGCAGGAGTCTGCCTGGCCGACTCAGACAGGCCACTTTGTTCCTTCCACAGCCCTGCCCACACCCAGCCTCCCGAGTTTGGGACTTGGCTTGGCCTTTTCCAAACAGCCTGCTAAGGATTTATTAAATCTAGGCCCTCCTTTTTAAAAAAGAATATATAAGGGGTTATAAAAATCAACTGCCTGGCTTTGGTTTTTTCCAGTTTGGTGATATTAGAGCTACATCACCCAGTCTGCTGTCCCTGACTGTCTGAAGCTGTCTGGGTGTAGCTGATGCTGCAGCTTGGCCTGGAGGCTCTGTTGCCACTGGCTACTGCAGAGCAGGATAAAAGCCAATTATAGTCCACAAACTTCAAATCTTCTTGCCTCACCATTAGCACTGGGAGCTTTATTGTTACGAAACATTTTTAACACAGCACCATCAAAAAGCCACGAGTGAGGCTCTCTGGACACGAAACATTCACAGTGAGGTAACAGTCACTGCCTGGCTTGGAATTTTTCAGATAAAATTTAATAAAAAGAGAAAAACAGGGCAGGCAAACGACGTTCTGGGTCTAATTCTGAGGTTATGTGAACTAATTGTGAACTCTTCTCCCTGTAAGTCTTTTGAGCAGCTTCTATGGGAGACATCTCTGTCTGTACTTCTGATGGTCTGTAAAGGGTAATAATTATTACAGCACATTTTAAATAGAAGATAAAAGCATATTTCTCAGAATTTCTACCAAGAAATAGGTGGTTTGGCTTGTCAAAGTGGAAAACCACCTCGAATATTAAGTCAATATCACAGAATCTGCCTTTCTCTAAATATATAAAATCTTTGATTTTTAAGTTTAACATATAACCACCCTCTTTCAAATTCTGCTCGCAATCGTTTCTCAAAATCGGGACTCAGCTTCTTCTATTCCAGTCATTTTCACTGCAGCCAAGTCTACAAAAAGACTTTAACACTTCACAAGTTCAGAATTACTTTAATCAGGGAACTTTAAAGAGCTGTGCAAACGTTTATTAACACTTGCAACAGCTCCCCAGGTCTGTTGTAGGGGGTTCTCATTTTATCCCCAGAGTGCAGACAGGGTAACTAAGGTAACAGCAGGCAAAAAGGGTTTGACTTCCCACTTCCAAGCTGGAGTGTGTTAACTATTAGATAATTATTCTTCTCCTGGGAACAGTTTAAAGCTGCAATGTACAAATATTGACTATTTGTGCTCAAGTGCCACTCTCCAAGCTCTCCCTCAGAGGTGGCTGCATCAGCGTGGTTTCACGCAGAAATTGTGGTCTATTTGCAAAGTTTGCCCCGGGATTTTGGCTGCCAGGCTGTGAAAATCCAGGTTGGATTTTCCAGCTCAGATCCCATAGGGTTTTCAATGCTTTGCTTGGGTTTCCCAGCACTGAAAACCAGAGACCCTTGAGTGCACCCTGAGCAGGGTACAGAGAGCGTCACCAGGGTCACTGTCCCCTCTCCACGCTCCCCAAACACCCACAGCAAGGGCCTTTTCTCAGTAACCCCACCCCAGTGCCAGCCCCTGCCCTCTCTGCCACATTTGGGGCGCGTTTTTCTGACAGTGGAGAGAGCTGCTGAAAAACCAGAACTGTGCACCTTGTCCAGGCTGGGAAAACATCCTGAACCACTGCCTGCCTCCCACCCCATTACTAATCACTGTCAACAGCTGTTCCCTCTTTTCCTTTTTCCCTTGTTTTTTTCATTACTGTTTAATACCACTCTGATCAACTGTTTCTGGCAAAGACAGGAGAAGGAAAATCCTATATCCCATTCCACACAGCTAATCCGGATGATTCTTCAGCTCCCTAGAAACTGATCTGAAACACCTTCAACTCATCTCATAATTTGCAATATTCAGACTGCCTGGTATTCCAATTCACACCAGAACCCAAGAAAAAAACCAAAATATTTTCCATTTCCAGTCCTCTGGCCCATCCAGGTCTCTTGAACAACAGCTCAAGAAGTGATAGGTTCAGATTTTGCCAGTACCTACCAGGGTAGGTCAACCTAGAGCAGCTTGAAGCTATTAAAGAGGTTCTATATATTTCTGTGAACACGTGTATCATAAAGTCAAAATGATGAAGTGCCTGGTAGAGATAGATTTTGAAAACAGTCAAGAACTGTTTGTTCCCAGCCCTGGAGGAGTTTGGGATCCCTGAGATGAACCATGGCTGCCAAATGATTCTGGTGCTCAGGAGAGCCTTTAATCTTCATTCCCTTCAAGACTCAGACAGAGATGAAAGTCCATTTTGGTTATCAGCAAAACCTTCAAAGCTGAAGGTGATGCAACTCATGTACTGCTTGAAAAAATAACATAAAAAACACCACACAGATGGGAAAATAAATGCAGAAAGGAAGAGGCAGCTGTGAGTTTGTGTGTGGACAGGCCAGCTCGTCCACTGCTCAGAGAGAGAGCAGCTCATGCAGGATGAAAGCCTGACTGCAAACGGGGTTTTTGTTTGGTTAGAAATTTTGCAGTTTTTGGTCAGGGGGGTTTTCTTTCATTTTTTGAGGGGAATGGTGTTTTGGGAGGGGTTTTTTTTGTTTTGGTTTTTGGTTTTGGGGGTTTTTTTATTGTTTTTCTGTTTTGGTTTTGGTTTTGGTTTTTGGGGGGGAGGGGGGTTTGTTGTTGTTTTGTTTTTAAGATGATCATGAAGCTATTCAGGAATAATTTTTCCTACACCCATTCTCTTCCTCCCCAGATCTGCTCCCATGAAGATGAACAGAATCACAGAATGGTTTGGGTTGGGTGGGACCCTAAAGATCATCTAATTCCACTCCCCTGCCCTGGGCAGGGACAATTCCCACTACCCCAGGGTGCTCCAAGCCCCATCCAACCTGGCCTTGGACACTTCCAGGCCTGGCAAAAGCCAAGCAGCTTCTCTGTATGAATACATCCAGCAGTGCAGCACCATTGGTGGCAGCTGTGACATCAAAACTGCGGAACAATCCTACTGCAAGCAAATCACAAATCTATCTAAGCAATGAATCCAGCCCAGTTCTCAGTTTTCATTAGGCAGGACTCCGGTGATTAGAGGTCAGCATTAAAACAAAACCCCTCATGTCACCAAGGCAAACAGCTTCCCAAACGTCACTTTGCCTCCTTCTGGGTTTGGCAGAAATTGTTTCTTCATGGTCAACCCTCAATTCCATCTTTTGTATCATGACAGCCTTTTGCACATGAGAACAGAAGAGCAGGGTTTGTTCCCAAGAGGATAAAGGAATGTGGCATTTTTTTGAATGATTAGCATTAAAAAAAACCCCAAAAAACCTGAGTTTGAACAGCAGGCCTTGCAGACAGGGGGCATTCAGAAATTAAAAAGGGAGCAGAACTCCTGAGGGTCTTCTGGTTCTTTGTTGGTTTTGGGGGCGTTTTGCACTGAACAAGGAACAGGTGTTCAGCTGTTTCATAGCCAGGAGCATCATTCCAGCCAGAGATGCCTCTCCAGCATCGAGGGTTTTCCAGGAACACATTTGCACTCATTAGCAGTTTTTGCCACAATGGAACAAGTCAGCACAAGCTTGGGGTGCTGGCACAAATATAGACTTGGTTGCTGTCCAGGAAAGCACACTAAGTTTGTTTGAATGAGGTAAAGGGAGCTATAGCAGAACAAAGCATCCTCTAGGTACCTTTAGCTAATCATCAAAAAAAAAAAAATAGAGGAAAAGGGAAACAAAAGTAATTGTGTGTTGACTTGCATGTGCAAATCTCATCATTCAAGACACTTTGCCAGCCCTAATGCTCACACTCACACCTCAGACTTGCCTCTTCAAGCACTGGGGCTGTGGATATAGCCCAGGTACCTCTCCAGAAAATGCCCCTAATTAGCTTTTTGCACAGATCTCCTCATGTGCTCAGACTTAGAGCCCTTGTGCTCTGAAACAATCCTCCAGTTGTGCACCCCACACTGATTCAATACCTGGGCCTGTGTTTTCCCAGATTTTGACATTTATTCAATAACACCACGCCTCGTACTGAGCCAGCAGTTCACTTTTGCAGGAAAAAAAAAAAAATCCCTTTTCAATGCACATCCAAAGGCTTTGCCTTACACCACTCCTCAGACACAGCACGCTGCTTTAACTAGGCTCTAACTAATTTTGTTGAGGCATTAACTCATTACATCAGTAAATCTGATCTCTGACAGTAATTGCTCTCTAACAGCCACTGTCTGGCCCCCTCAGCTCCGCGCCTCCTCAGCAGCAGCCCCACGGGAGAGGCTCTGCCCCTGACGGACACCGAACCCAACGCTGGCTGTCTTGCCAAGAGGCAGCTTCTGTCCATATCTGCCAGGCCAGGAACTACAGCTACAGGGTGAAGCATTAGAAGCAACCAGACTTTCTGGAACAATTTCCAAAGAAGGGTTTGCAAAGCCTGTGTTTTTGGTAAATGCATACACGAGTTGCTGGTCAAGAGCATTAACTCCACATTACTCCCATTTTCCGTCTGCCTCCTGCCTCTGAGCTTCACCTCCGCGGTGCAAACAACAGACACAACCTTCACCTCCCTCAGCCTTTGGGGAGATAGCTTGGTCTTCCCGTTTCTTCATGAATCCCAGATTCTGACAGCAGGGAACAGCAGATTTATCCCAAAAGATTGAGTGTCCAAGAAAGCACCTTGTTTGCAGCCTCGTGGCTGTTGTGAGGGCAAATCTAAAGGTCTTGTGCAGCCTCTGGGAGGAGCAAGGCAGGGTGTGGAGAAGTGTTTGTGCTCTGAACTATAATTTTGGTGACACAGGAGGCACAGAAGAGCCTTAGCTGTAAATTTGAAGGCGGGAAGAAAATGTCTCCCTCAGGAGCTCAACAGCTTCCTGCAAAGAGCTGTGATGAGGGAAAAGCAGCTACACATCCATGCCATGGTTTAGAAAAAACACCAGGATCCTGACTAATAACGTCACAACCACATGGATAAGACATAAAAGTGTAAATCAGCTTAAATTTGCTCAAAACATTTCAACAGATCAGCGTTACACCAGCAGGCTTTATGCAGGGCAAACACCACCTGCCTGCACCGCTCTAACTTCCTGCCAGGTCAAGGGTTCTCCATCCTCCTGCTGACAGCATAAATCTGAAATAAAGTGGCAAAGCAGACAGTCACGGGATCACTGAGGTTGGAAAAGACTCCCAGGATCGTCGAGTCCAACCTGTGACCAATCTCCACCAGAGCACTGAGTGCCACGTGCAGTTGTTTCTTAATCCTGTATGGATTCTGCATCTCGGCTTCAACAGAAAAGCAACTGTATTCCCAATCCTGAGCTGCACCAGTTTACTACCTCTGGATGCACAGGTCTGGTGCTGTACAACCACAACCTGGAGATGTATTTATACAGCCTCTTTTCCAGGAAAAAAAAATCAAGTTTGAGGAGTTCCTACTTTCCTGCCTGACAGATCTTCCGTTCCCATCCCTACGCCTCGATTTACCTCCTGTTTCCAGGTGCTGGTGCAACTGGTTGTGGGGCTCTGTGATAAACTGGGTCAGGCAAAATTCTTCTGAGCAGCAGTCAGGTTGGGTTTTTTAGTTTTGGATGATTTCACGTCTCCCCAAAGAGCTGCCTCAGCACAACTGGGGGACAATGAACTGCGTGGGACAGTGCCAAGAGCAAGTGGCCAAACGTGGGGGCAAAACTAAATTGCCTCTGCTGCTGGGGAAAACATTCAGGTAACTGCTCCACAGCAGCTTCCAACCTCCGGAGCAAGTGATCAGCATAGCATTTGCATTTGAATTGAGGGGAAAATCCCCAGAGAGCATGTCTAGGCAGGTGGCTGTCTGGAGTTGGTCAGAGGTGGGATGGAAGGAGGGCATTCTTCATGAAAATTGGGTAAACAGTTCCCCGGGCTGCTCCACACTACAAGGATTTTAGGTTGTTTCCAAAACTTTTACCTATCTATCCGTACCTTTGCCTTAAGCTTTAATAAATAAATCTTCCCTTTGCCTCGCTGTCTTGGGTCATGGGACCCGGCTCTGCGCAATGGAAAAGCTCATCCAGCTAATTAATTACTGCTCCTGCCCCCCTCAGCATCAGAGCACGGATCCTTTGGCTCCAGCTGCACGGACTAATAGGAAGGCACTTTTAATTACAGCTGGGCACTGCATCCTCCCTTTGCAGTCCCTGAGCTGGGTCCGCAGTGGGGAATTTTCCCTGTTGGAGCTCGTGGGAAATCCATGGGAGCCACAAGGCTCTGGGAAACCTGGATCCCACCTCAGCTCTGCACCTTGCCCAGGGTGGTGAACACGAGGCCCTGCTGCCAGCCCAGCCTGCCTAAGCCCAGCTTAGGCCCCTGGCTGCTGCTGGGTTTTTATTTGCTTGCCTGGTTCAGGGGGCAGAAGGGGTGAGGAAGGTGGTGAGGATGGCAGCAGCATTACCACATCTGCTCATTAGAATCATTAAGCACAGCGCACTAAATGAATCATTAGGCACCACAGCAGATCCACACACGCTTTGCTTCTCAGAGCTTCCTGACTCCAGCCCCTGCTCTCTGTACAAATGCCCAGTGATTGTTTCAAGCAACCCAATGTTGCTCCAAAAACAAAACAAAAAAATTGCTAAACAGATGAAGCTCTGCTGAAGGAACAGATCTGTTCATGGAACATACTTTTCTTTCACTAGACCAAATATATTCAGCCCTCTCAAGTAAATATGTACATTAAAAACTCCCTAACTGGCTAAATGGGAAGAAAGGAATAGGGGGAAAATGGGAAATTATGTAACAAAGAGCAACTACAATAGGAAGGTGCATTTTAAAATGCTTTATGCATTGAGGCTAAATCTGAGAGCAATTTCTTGAAAATTCAGATATCAAAGACTGAATAAATGGTTTCACTAGAAACTGAACAAATATGTGGAAGGATTATTATATTAAAAAAAAATAAATAAGCCCTCAGCCTGTATTATTACAACCTAAATGTTGTCTTAGCTTGGAATATAAGGATCTGAAAACAGATCTAGCTAGGCAAATAAAGCAATACTGACTTGTTTGTTTTTATTACCCAAGCTAAATTTAAAAAAAAAATAAAAGTATAAATCTTTTTTTTTTTTTTCAAATTCTATTGTTCGTATTACTCAAGCAGCTATTTCCACAGTCATATGCTTGCAAGAGTACCTGGCAGCAGTCTCAATAAGTTATCTGGGTATTACAAAACAGCTTCACAACAGCAGACAAAACCACCCCATTGAACGCTCCTCCACTGATCCCCTCCTGGCTCCCATTCCACCCCAGCCCCTCTGGAACAGCCCTCCCCATATCACAAGGCTGCTGAGATCACGCCAGCCGAATCAAAACCCCAGGAAATCACAATAGGATTAAAAAATCCTGAGGACAGAAGCCAGCCAGCAGTTTTTCCACGAACATCAATAAAAGCAGGATAAACACACCGCTAAAATCTCCCAACCTTTACTCAGGTGTGGAGGGCTGGACTGTGGCTTCACTTGTGTTTGCACACACTCAGCAGGCTGAGAGCAGCAAGGAATTCTGCAAGTCACAGTTGGCTGCTTTCATCCAGCTCTGTTGCAGGAGCAGGCTCAGGGTTATTTATCCTGTCTTTCCAACCCTTGAGTTTATTCTGATTTAACAGAGAGAAGGGGGGCAACATCCATCAGCAGAGCCCTGAGTGCACAGGTGAGCCAAGAATAATCCCCACAGCTCTGTCAGTGAAGATAATATCAAATCTATCTGCTGCCTGCAGTTCAGAGGAGCTGCTTATCTCGAGGAGCTGTTAGACCTGACTTGAGCTCAGCCTGTTGTTGTTTGGTCTTGTTTTCTTCTGCCTCCAATGGCAGCTCCACATATTGTGCTTTTCATTCTGCACACAAATGCATCAGGGCCTTGAATTTTCTTCCTGATGCAATATGGTCTCAGCAACAATGAGAACAGTGAGCAAGTCATAAAAATAATAAACCATGCTAGGTCTGGAGGCTATGAAATCAGTTCAAACCTACTGCGGGGAGCTGTGCTGCCTGCACAGAGCCACATGGCTTTCCATGGGCACCAGCCCATTTATGAGTCATGAAACATAATAGAGTATTGTTGAAAGCTTTGGGACCATGAGAAATTATCTACTGCCCGGCATGGGGAATGGTATAAACTGGCAAGGAGCTGGAGTTACATTCTTTTACAGAAATGAAATCAGACAGCCTTGGCCTGCTTGCCAGTATACAAAAACCACAAATCATGAGGACAACTCCTTAATTAGGACTAATTTTTTTTTTTTTTTTTTTTTAAAGAGTTGCCACTGCACTAAGCAGCCAGGGAAGCCAACATTTGCTCTGTCCCTCGCTGAGTTATAATAAGGCAGAAAACACGGGGAAGACAAAAAGGGGGGGTAGGTGAGACAATGTCTCAGCACGAGCTCCCAGGTGACATCCCCTCATGCCAAAGACTGGGGACACGTGTCTGAGGAGGACAAAAGCCATTTGCTAAATTTTCTGGTGCGATAACAGCAGAGTGCCATAGGTGTGCTTATCTCCACGCAGAGGAGTGTCCTGCAGGGCAGAGCACAGGGCTGGAGATCATCTCTAATCCAAATGCCACATTCCTCCTGGTTCCTGTGCCTAGAGGAGAAATGCTAAGCAGCCCTCTGACTGAGAAAGCAAAAATCCTATTTTTAAATGAACAGCGAAGACTTCAGGAAATTGCATAACTGCAGGAATACAGCTTAGTGGATAAATACCTGACAGGGAGAGGAAAGAAGGCAAAGTCAGAACCTTCCCAGTGTTATCCAGGGAATGCACGAGGGGCAATGGGCACAGTGAAATACAGGAAACTTCATTTAAACGCAAGGAAAAAGTTGCTTTACTCTGAGGGTGGTTTGAAAAACACAGCAAGTGGAGTCTCAATGCTCAGATGAAGGACTCTTGTTAATTTGGAAATGCTACACACTCATCCAGTCAAGGAGAAAATAACATTATGTGTATTCTCTAACAAATTTCAGTTCATTTATATAATCTGGATGTGGAACTTTTATTCCATACTAGTGAGCCCAGAAAGGTCAATAAAATCCCAAAGGTTAATATCTCTTAGCAAACCAGTTGCTAGCCTGGAATTAAAATATGCTGAAGGAAATTATGGCCTGTGTACCAGTGATGAATGAGCAGGAAAGGCCAAAACTGAATGGGAATTCAACCAGGAATCATTCAGTCCACAAATGCAACCACATTTTCTATTGTGCAGCAGTTGCATCATGTTACACCCAGCCAATAACAATAAATCAGGAGCTCACTTCCCTCCTTCTGCCATGGATTATCTGAGATGGGACCACTCTCTTCCTTTCCCCACGGAAACCTCAAATTGATCAAAGCACAAACGCTGCCTGAAGCCCCTGATTGCGTTTGACAGCGATGAGATATTTACCCAAGTTCAAGAATGTATTGATAGATAGATACAGATATTCTGAGACCACAGTTTGGCTTCAAATTTCCTTCAAGATAAAGGGGATCAGGCAGGTGCAGCTCTGGAAGCCGAGGACAGACATCACTTCCAAAAGCAGCCCTCCTTAATATGATCGAAAATTCATGGATGCATCCCACTTCTGTCACCCAGGGGTTCAACTACAGCTTCAGCAGAAAGTTGTTCTTCTGGGAGATCCTCCAGAAGAGGGAAGGAAGCAACAGCAGGCTGAGCATTTCACTGGGATTCAGGGAGCATGGACTCGATTCCCAGCTCAACGCGCAGCTGCCTGCGAGTCCTGGGAAGCTGTTCCAGCCAGCAAAGCAGAGGCTGCAGGCTCTGGGCCAAAAAATACCAGGACAAAATGCCTGAAATAGAGAGAGAGGCATTCAGAGGTCACAGTCCCAGGCAAGCAGGGCAGGAGGGGAGAGGTGATCACGTGCAGCACCTGAAATCAGTCTGAGAAAAGATGGAAGGGAACCCTTAGGAAAGTCTTCAGCTTGAAGCTGATCTGAATCAGGAAAAAACACCTCTCCCTGAGGTCAGGAACAATCCTTGGGAAGGGAACACACGTTCTCCATGCAAATATTGCAAATATATTTTGGCGCTTAACAGCTGCCAGTGCTGTCACACCTCTGCTGGTACAGGGACACGAGGGGAGCAGTCACACCTTCAGCTGGACAAACCCTGGGGGACAGAATAAATGCTGAAAACCCAGGAACCAGGCAGCTCTGGGGAACAGAGGAGAGTGTGAGTTTGGGGAGGCCTCAGGCAAAGGCTTTGGATGGGTGGATGTCTGAGTTCCACGCCAAGAGTGAGATATCTTTCGCTATATTGGAAACCATCACTTCATAAAATTTTATACTCTCCCCACACACGTAGAACTGAGAGCTCTTGCATGTTACTGTTGTTCCTGGATAACCAAAATGTCACCTTCATACCTCCTTGTGGGCTGCAGTTCCACCTCAGACTCTCTGAAAGTGTAGCTGGTTCATAAAAAAAAAAAATAATAAAAAATGAAACCCTCAATGTTTGTGACAATCACATCGACTCTAATGTCTTCCAGGTTCTTGGCTGGGATGACACATCTCAATAAAACAGCACAAGAAAATGTCCTCTTTCATACAAACTAGACTTTTGTTTTCCACAAAGCTTTTCCAAGTCCTGGACACACGGTCATAGTAAATTTAACCTTTCTGACTTTACCTCTCTGGTCCAGCAATAACTGGGAGAGGAGATTGAATCAGAGTTTAAAACCACGTCACCACCAAGCATCTTTGGAGAAAGTCAGAGAGAGGATCCAGAAGGATTTGATCTCTAACCTACCAAGTAGGGTTACGGAAATAAAATCTGAAGTCCTAGAACTTTGTGAATTTGAATAAGTGGTGAGTTTTGGCCAAGGAAAGCAATGAAGGTGAAAGCTGCACTTCAAAACAAATATTTTCCTGCATTCCTAAAAGGCCTTTAGTTTAAAAAAAGCATTTGTAATAAAACCTAAAACAAGTTTTAAAAACTTCAGAAGCCAAGGGCACAAACAAGTTCCAAGACAGTGAGAAGAGCTGTATCATTGCATAAACTGTGGGGAGGAAAAACCCATTAACTTGAGGACATTGGTCAAAAAGTAAAGCATGAAATCAGAGTGGGGTTTGTTTGTTTATTTGTTTTTAAAAGGGCCCACACATTCTAAAAAGGGTTTTGGTTGGGGGCCTCTCTTTTTAATGTCTGCCTTTTCCTCCAGCTACTTTGTGCCACTGATTACTCTGGAACAAAATCTCACCTCCCTGAAGTACAGCACTTTTCTAAAGTTATGCAACATAGGAAGCAAAAGCTCAGTAATTGTCAATATTAAAGAGTGTCCCTTGCATCAGCCAGTCCATCTGTGAAGTTTTGTTCATTATGTAGATTACACCGCTGACATATGGGAGAGACATTTCTGTGGAAGCCTGAATGAAAGAAGTTAGAAATGTTTTATTTGTCAACTGAAAAAAAAATCATACGGAGAGCTTCATGATTTTACAGGGGCTCCTAATATGTTTTGCCTTTATCCTTTTGTATACTCTTCTTTTTTTTTTTTTCCCCCTCAATAAGTAGACTAATTACAGTGATAAAACAACTCATATAAGATGTGAGTCACACAGCCCTTAAGAGAACAATACAGCACTACCCTCAGACAGGGAAACAGCCCAGCTCTCAGCAGGCAATAACTCCAGGCCTGGGGATCATTCCCATGGATGCTTAGATATCGAGCTTAATTGAAGGTTAGGTGAGTCTAATTTTAGACTCATTTCATACCCACACATCCAGGTCCAAACCCTTGTTCTGGGAAACTGCAGATTGAAATGGATTGCTTTGTGTTTTGCATTTGCATGCAGAGCATTTGGGGGAAAAACCAACCCCTGGTGTTTTCGAGCAAATTCTGGCCCTGGGTGTGGCTGCCCAATGCCTTCTGCATGGAATTTGCCCAGAGATATCAGGCAAGATGCAACTCATTCAGCTCTTAGGAGAGGAACACGAACCACAAGTGCATTGCATGGACTGAGGCGCAGCAGCTTGGCCCCGTTGAAATGAGGATGAGAGGGGGCACTCAATGAGTAATGAAACCCGACTTGAAGCACTCACAGCAGTGCAGTGGTGTCCAGCCTTATCTAAGCCATGCCCCTGTCCTGTCACAGCAGGGCGGCTGTTCCAGTGCCTTGAGCCATCTCCCACCCCAGGACCAGCTGGATCACCCAGTCCCAAAATCCTGTGATCATTCCCGTGACCACTGAGGAAGGGAGAGCACAAACACCTCAGACCCTGAGAGTCTCCTTTTGAGTGGATCCAGTTTCCCACCCTTTGGCTGCTACTCCAGCACTGCCACTGCAGCCCACTCACTTCTGTGAGGTGCCAATGCACCTGCTGATGGCTTTTCCTCCTGATAAATCCACAGGGAATCTTGGTGCATGATTGTGAAAGGACAGGCATAAAATTGGACTGGGGAAGTGAAGATGAAGAAAAGCAAGAGATGGAGTTTATGGAGACAGGCTGAGAAAGTTGAGGCTGGTCAGCCTGGAGAAGAGAAGGTTGTGTGGAGACCTCACAGCCCCTTCCAGGAGCTACAAGGAAGCTGGAGAAGAACTCTGCATCAGGAACTGGAGTGACAGGACAAGAGGAATGGGATCACATTGAAAGAGGGGGAAATTAGGTTAAATATTAGGAAAAAACTGTTCCCTGTGAGGGTGGTGAGGCCGTGGCACAGGTTCCCTGAAAATGTTCAAGGCCAGGTTGGTCAGGGCTTGGAGCAGCCTGGTCTAGAGGAAGGTGTCCCTGCCCATGGCAGGGGTTGAAATTGGGTGAAATTTAAGGTCCCTTCCAACCCAAACCATTCTATAGCTCTATGCAATTTAATATAGTAAAAAGCAAATTACAGTTACAGAGAGTATTCCAAAGCCTCTCCCAAGCCCTTTGCTGCAACCATCGGGTGACAGCTCCCTGCCATTGCCCTGGATTCCCATCCCAGCTGTTGAACCACCCACTTGCTGTCCTTATCTCCTGTGACACGCAGAGCACATGCCAAAGGCCCCACATCACAAAAGACTTCAACCTATGCAAGGCCCGAGCCTCCCCTGCCCAGTTGTCACAGCCGCAGCTCATTGTGAGACAAACTAGGGATTTCTGTCCAGAAATGTTGTATTTCACACAGTTTCCACAAGGCCATTCATCACCCCCTCAGGAAGAAGCAACTGTGTTGAGAGGACAAACCCAACTTCTCTGCACATGTGTTTACCCAGCTAATGAGAAATGAGGAATGTCTGGCTGCATGCAAAGTCAAATTCCTCCAGAGATCAAGTATGCTTAGATCTGGCCATGAGAGCAACTAATAATATGCAAGTGTTAGGAACTATTTACAGGCTTAACCCAACTGCAGTGAAGGCAATGGTTTAACTCTCCCTGCCTTCAAAGGGAGAGGGATCTGGCCTTGGCACATGCTCGAGGCACAGCTCCCTGCCAGGCTGGCTCATCTCCCTGCCACCAGCTTAGGAGCTGTAGCCTGAACAGGAGAAATCCCCAAATTTATTCCTGTTTACCGTTGCAGCAAATGCTGATTCCCTGCCTTCCCCCTCTCTAAATGCCTTTGTCTGAAAGAGAGGTGCTGAATTATGTAACCAGACACACGTGTACACTTCAGGATGAGCACGAGGACTGGAAAGAGTGAATCCTTTCTGGACCAACAGATGGAGGTTGAGTCTCAGTCACTCTGTTAACCAGGCAGAAGCCAGGCTACAGCACCCTGTGAGCTCCTGCTCCCCAGACACTGCTGCAAAGAGCAGCAAGAAATTCCCCTGCAGCTCTTTTCCCTAGGAAGATGCAATTAAGATGCCTTTCCACCTTTACAACAGGCTCACCAGCACGAGCTCTTTCTATACAAGAACGAATTTAATTTGGCAGTGGGAGCACAGGAATGGCATCCAGAGCTCCTGAGCCTTGCCAGCCATTTGTCCCATTTGTTCAACCATCTTGCACAAGCCACTTAATCCAATTTTTTTTTTCAAGCTGGTTACCTGAAATAGGGCCTGATCCAATCCCCAGAAAGGCAAATGGGAAGTTTCCAGTCCACTTCAATGGTACCCACGGGCTCCTAGGCTTCTGTCTCTATATTTAGGCACTTAAATATAGTAGTCCGGGCTTCAGAGATTACTGGGTGCCCACAGCTGCCACTGATCTCAGAGGGAAAAAGAGGAACAAATCCCTGGTTCAAAAAGTTTCTCAGCTGCAGACTGGGAAGGCATTATCAAGGGAAATATCACTGTGTTCTTGCTGTGTTATGGATTTCTCCTTACACGGTTGCTGTGACCCAAATCAGACCCGAGCTGGAGGAATTCTGCTGGGATGACACAGCACAGCTCTGTCTGTGTTCCTTCCCACAGACTCAAGCACTAAAGATTGCAATTCCCTGCAAAAACTCTGCTTGAATTCCCCAATCTATGGTCACAGTTGTTGTGAAGGTTTAGAAAAATTCACACAGGCAAACCCAGAAAATTGCTGGAGAAATGGAAGAACCCCATCCTCCAAAAACCACTGCGACCAGTTCTGCCCAGTTCCACTGGCGTTGTGG
This sequence comes from Orthonyx spaldingii, assembly GCA_013397795.1. Taxonomy (NCBI): domain Eukaryota; kingdom Metazoa; phylum Chordata; class Aves; order Passeriformes; family Orthonychidae; genus Orthonyx; species Orthonyx spaldingii. Next base: position 904,100 of record VZTJ01002595.1, on the reverse strand, counting down.
ACAATATCCTCATTTTGACAAAGATGCAGAAACCCACTGAACTGATATTCCCCAGTGGCCAAATCCTCAGCAGCAGGATTTTAAACAGGCAGAGTTAGCAGGAAAGTGATGGGCACGTGGCTGGAATTGCTCCATTGCCACGAGAACCAGCACAGCAGAAAAAGAGGGAGAGGTAAGGAAAGAGACAGGGCTCAAACTGCTTTAATTTGTCCGAATTTTTAACGCAGAAGTAGTGTGGCTCCTTTGTCCATGTCCTCACTCATCCTTTTGGTTTTGACATTGGGAAATTCACACTAAATGGTTTTAGTTATGGAAATCTAAGTTACCTTAACTACCATAGAATCTGCTTTTGCTACATTTTGGGGACTTGTCAGAGGTGTAACTCATCCACTGCTTGTGCCTTGAATGGGCCCTAAACATTTTTTTAAAAAATCAGAAAAAGCTTTTATTGCTTATTATCTTCCTACGAAGTTTCCACTTGGGTTCATCACTGAGTTTCAGTTTACACTGTACCACCCCAAAGCTTGTCACGGAACCAGATACACAAAGATGCTGGAATGAGTTTACAAAACCAGGATACAAATTATTCCTGTGTTTACTTTCCTTCACCTGCAAGCCTCAAGTTCAAAGGACACCCCAATTTCTGACACCAACACAGAAAACAAATCAGCTGAACTCCATCTCAAATGGGAACGAGCTGCATTTTGCAAGTAATACACGGAATCCAAATAAGGTCTAGTACTAATAATTTTGTCCGTTTGTAAAACTGATTGCTCTGTGTACAGTGCAATTCTACAGGTAACTGTGTCTGTTATCTGTTATGTCACTCCTCAACAGGACATTGGACACAACAAATTCTCTTTCCAGCTGCATAATGTAAAATACTCTAATTCTGGCATTTCAGGTAAAAGGGGAAGACAACAAAAACCTGGTTAGAAACAAATAGTAACACATTCCCTCCTGAAAGAGCATTTGGAAGTTGATGGACATTAGGCCAAAGTGAGAGCCTGATTTTTTATTTACAAATAATAACAAATTATCACATATATCAAGATAATTGGGGGGGGGGTTTGTGCATTTCTCTCCCCCATATGCCAGGGAGAGACATACATAAACAAAATCCTGAGAAAAAACCCAAGCAGCTCTCAAGGGCAGAGTGAAAGTCTGGACTTGTAAAAAATGCTTGGGCACCAGTCCAAGAGAAAGGCCCAGTGTTCAGAACAACCAAACAAAGGAGAGCAGGATCCCGTCCCACCCCAGGCTTTGGAGGACAGTGAGAATCTGCAGAACCGTGGTCCCAAAGCGTTTAACATCAGCAGGTGTGAAGAACGGCCTCCTCCGAGGAATGTGGGAATGCTGCCCGAGAACCCACTGCCAGCTTAATGGAGATGGAAGGAGAGAGGTAACCCAGATACAGATCAGTGAAAGGCAACTTATTTTTAAACCTGCTGTGCAATAGCCGGGAGCTGAAGTGTACCAGGCAGGACTGGGTGGCTCTGGGGCTTGTGTTGCTTGGCTGTGGCTGACTCAGTGCTTTGCCTCATCCCCTCACACCAGCTAAAAGACACTTTATTAGCAAAAACGCTCAGATCAAGGCAGGAATCATCAGTACAACCCACCAAACCCAACTTCTCTCAGGGAAGGGGTAAAGGCACATTGTTCCACTCCACAAACCCCCTGGCCACGAGTGACAGATGTTCTAAACCCTGAGCTGCACAGCAGAGCAAAGGGCCACACGCAGCCAGGTCTGGGAGAGCCTCCTTTGCTGGGAACCTCTGTGCTCAAAATACCCAGCCACTCGTTTCCTTGGCAGTTTGTTTTTCCCTCAGGAGAATTATCTGGTTCTGTGAATCCTCTTCATTTTCCATTCAAGTTCCCAGATTGTGCAACCTCCCCGCTGCACCTCCTTTCACAGACCAGAGAGGACCGAAATCACCAGCAGCAGAGCAGACTTGGGTTTCCTCATCTGCCCCCGGTCACCTCCTCAGCTGTGGCTGATGCTGAGCTCTTATGAGTGACTGAATTAATGCTCTTGGCTGGGTGTTTTTATAAACAAATCAGCTCTGTCAGACGTCCCTGGGCAGGTGACAGGGGTGGCAGAGCTGCAGGCTCTGGAGAACACGAGGCAAAGGCTGTGCCCAGCCACCACCTCCACTCTTCCCTCCAACCCCTCTGGCAACACCAAGGTCTCGGTGGCCACTCCAAAGGGCACATCCAGGCTCAGTTTGGAAGGGTTTGGTGCTCTTGAAGCACGGGCAATGCTCCATTCCCCTGCACCATCATCCTGGCCGGGTTTTTCCCACACTCCAGGCCCGGGCATCTTTCTGCACCAGAAGGATGCTCAGGAATCTTCCCTCTCTCACCATGTATCCCTCAAAGCTGTCCTTTGTAATGTGTCTAACACAAGTTGGGGAGTCCTGGGAATGTCCTTTTCCCCTCCTCTGAGCTACATCCAACCCACTGACAGCACCTGTCCCAACAAAACCAAAAGAAACAATAAAAAAAACCACTTTTCCAAGGAAGAAAGGTTTTTATGTGAGCAGAGGGTCTCCGTGAGGCAAGTGGAAAGTTACTGGGAGTTTTTCTGTCCCAGTGTTACGCCACAGTGCAGGACTGCAATGTCCCAAGAAGATTTAGATCTGCACTGGTGCCACTGATGTCAGAGCTGGGCTGGCATGTACAAATAAATATGAAGTATTTCGGTGCTGTGTCACAATGGCAGCAGTCTCTTTCCCAGATTTATGCCTGCAAAACATTGCCCTGCAGTATCAGGGAGGACTTCTGTGCAACTCAGGAACTGGTGACAAGACTCCTTTAATTGCATTCAGAAATATATTTTTAGGAATAAGACCAAGAAGTCAATGCAGCTTCCTTCTTGTTAAAAACTAAAATAAAATGCCTGATGGGCTGGGAGCGAAGAAAAGTGAAAGTATTGATCAGCTCAACAGCTGGGAAAATGACTACTAGCACAAATAAAACTTTTTAAACCCTGTTAATATTTTAAAGATTGTGTGGCTGGGGGGAAAAAATCAAATTTTTGTTTGCTTGTTACTGTTAGGAACTCACAGTTTCTGGAGAATCAGGTTTCCATAAGAACCTATCTACTGTTTAATGCCACTACAAGCCTGGAAAATCAACTTCTTAGATATTTTACATTTATAGACACTTACTCACTGGAAAACTAAGAAACCTATAAAGGAGATGTGACAGCTACAGTGGGGATTTTATTAATTTCAACATCAAGGGGGATATGGGGAACTTTCAAAAGAGAAAACCACTCTTGTCCTTGACCCCAGAGAGCCTTCTGTTCCTCCCACTTACCAACAGGGATGAGCAGGCTACAAGATAAAATATAGGAGAGCTGGGAAATTGGGTTATTTCAGCTCTAATTGCCCCCATAACACGAGCAAGGGTGTCAGACAGGGGCTGAAATGTGTCTTCTTGTCCTCAATGTCCAACCTAAGGGGCAAAGCAGGCCTGGTTTGCACAGATAATCACCTTTCTTTTCCAGCTAAAGCCAAGGAAAGCTGCAGATGCTCCCAAGCTCAGTCAAGGACTTGAGATCAAGCGTTTGAAAGGGGAGGTCCAGAAAATCAGAGGCAGCTTCTGAAAAGGGGTTCTGTTTCCCTGCTGTTCACACAGCAGCACTTGAAATTTCCAGAGCATTTGTTTTTAGACTTTTAAGTCACCTTAAGCAAAGCTAAATGTCAGTTTTAATAGATGACAAAACCTCCTCTCCATTCCAGTGCCAGCAGTCAGAAAAACTATGAAGCAAAACTGCTCCTGCCAGAACAACTCACCCCTCATTTCTTCTGAGCAGTGCAGCAAAGTTCTGACTTTACTGTTAAATGCAGTTTTGGCTGATTCCTTTAGAAATGACAAACAACTGATCCATTTGTTTCAAGGTTGGTAATAATAAAAAATAAATTAAAAACTCATAAGGACAGCCTAGTGATGTTGAACTCCCACTTTGTTCATTTCTTAAAGAAATCAGAGAGAATTTCTACAGAAAAGTCACAAAGACTTCCTCAAAGACTTTACCCTGCAGTTAAGTGCTATCTGCTACTTTTTCCAGCTAAAATTCCAGTCCAGTCAGAGAATCCAAGCAAAAGAGCCATCAGAAAATAACAGAGGCTTTAATCCACATCATTTATGATTTATGTTGATGATGATCATGCTAAAGCAGGAAACAAAGCAGATTAATTCTCATAAATGCCAGCATTGCAACCATTGTGCTGCTGCCTGAAAGTCACTTTCCTTGACTTTTGAACAGAGCAAATTTTCTCTGGGCTCCATATCACAGAAATGAATGAAAAAAAGATGGAACACTGGTGCCAGCCTCACATGGATCATTTCCAGATTCCAGCCTCCGTTTCACATTCTTTTGTCTTTGATCCTCACACGAGTTCAAAAGTATTTGTTTACATCAAGGTCATGCCAGCTGACTCAATAATTCGGCAGGACAAAGTGTTTGAAAGAAAGCAAGTGGTTAAAGAAACTATTGAGGGGTCTGTTATTGGTTTGTGTCGTGCCATAAAGCGGAAAATTACCTTAAATATTGAAGGAAAAGACACGCATGAGAGAGAAAGCCCAGGCAGCCAAAAGCACCGAGGTTCTGGATTTATTTTTAACAATTTACAGCAGCAGATGCTCTTGAACTGTTTAACTTTTGCACGGTTTCAGAGCAGGAGAAAGTCTAACTCTGCAGCAGGCAGATTTTAACCCTAAAAAAACCTGTTCAAAACCATGAGGCTCTTTCATCATCCCTTACTTGATTTTTTTTGTTCCTGTAATTCTTTTCTGTGTGAATGATGAAAAGTTTGAGGGTTGCTTTCCCCACTCCCCTGCACATGAACTTGCAGGCTCTCTCACAGGCAGACATCTCACAGTTTTGCTGGAAATGAGTTAAAAGGTAAAAATGACAAATGTCCTGCAACAGCTTCCTTCCCACTGGGTTGTCACCCTGCAGAAACCAGAACAGACACCAGCAAATTGTGCCCCACTCCCACTGAGGTTTTTGACTTGGAGGCAGCAGTAAACCCGGTCAAGGAGCAGTGACTTCCCAACCTGTATTTGGGAGCAGTGTTTCTCAGCATCCCTTGCGTGACAGCAAAGGCAGGAGAGCAAGAGCAGGAGTAATTTAGTGCTCACTGTGATGGGCATTTATCCAGAATCCAAGAATTTCACAGCTCTGGAGGCTAAAGGGATGAGCTCCCTTCTGTAGCACTGATCACCTGGGGGGACAGAACTCTGACTTCAGTGAGGTGCAGCTCTGTGTTTGCTGGGTTTGTGTCAGGGTGGGACCTGTGGGCACACACGTGCTTCCCCATCGTGGCAAGAAAAGAGTAAAAACCCCCTCTGTTCCAAATCTGATCAGATTTCCAAAAGTCAGGGAAAGGGAAAATAGAGTGCAGGTTTGAGAGCTGAAAGAACAATTCAGGGATTCATCAGAAACTGCACAGGTGCCACAAGAAAGGAGTTTTCTGTTCAGAATGACTGTTTAGCCAAAAACCCAGCTATGTACAAAAACCCCTCCAGTGCCAGGTTTAACCCTGGGTTATCAATCCTCTGTGCAGACTGAACTCTTTCCCCATCTCTCATCCTCCAAGGCATATTCCTTCCACCATCTGCCCAGTGGTTTAACCTTTCCCTAAAGCCAGGCTTAGGCCCATGTTCCACACCTGAACCCAATCCCAAATGTCTCCCCAGGACAGTGGATGACTGGGAATGCTCTGAATTGAATCTTATTCCTCCCATAGCCCCTGCTCAGCCCAGCCTGAACCTCCAGAGACCACCATGGAGGTGTCCCCCTTCTTCACCGTGTCACTGAAAGAATGGCATTTTCATGGTGAAATCACCCTTCTGCCTTCAGAGCTTTCTAGAATTGATGAAAAGACTCATTAACTGCACCAAGCTCCTAATAATGAATTGCCATTTTGTGTATCACAGTGTTAAAATACAGCGGGGAACCAGCACCTACAACTACCAAAACTTTTTATATCTACTCTTAAGAGTTTCTGAGAAAGTTAACATTATATCCTAATCCAGTAGGAATGTTACTTTAGGTCACACTCAGATCACGTTTGACCACCTGATTTACCCTCAGTTCCCCTACACTGACACCTATCCCTCTATTTGATGGACAGGCTCCAAGAATACAAGTTACCTCCACCTAATTCTATTAACCCCAATGCCCAGCACACTCCACCGGACAGGAATTCAGCTCCTCAAGTGACTTTGCAGGTCACACTCCTGTGGCCACACAAAAGCTCAGATGGAGAACAGCAATTACTGGAGTGTGTGAGATGTGGCAGGACCGCAGCCTGCAAAGAGTGTGGCCACCCTGGCAGCACCTACAGCAACTCCTGTTAGGTGGGGATTTAAAGTCAGCCAGGTCTTGTGTCATCATCCATCCATCTTCTTGGCTTTCCCTCTCCTGGAGCAAATGATGAATGTGACCTTCTTTGTTTGAGTTCTTGCAATGAAGCACTGTTTGCATAAGGCTCTTTTTTATTTATTTTTTTCCTGCGGGTTGTTGACTTTTATAAGACATTCATAAATTTGTTCTGAGTGCCAGTGAGATGCTTAATGGTGCTAAAGGGAAGGTATTAAGGATAGTCGACTCATGTTAGAACAAGCCACTTGAAAGTAGCTATAAATATTTGTCTGGATTTCATTTTGCTAACAAACAGCTTCTTTTCTTCTTCTCCTCCCATTGCCCCCCTTAAAGGGTTGATCTCATAAACAACAGAAGAATTTTCTCATTAATAAAAAAGCACATGTCTGGATTTGGGTTTTTTAATAGAAACTTTCCTATTGGGGACATTTGAGTCCTTGTATTCTGTCTGCATGGAGTCGGCTCCCTTTTCAGGAAAACCTTGGCAGCTTAAGACCTCCAGGGTGAGCTCATGTTCTTTTGCACTCCCTCAAACTCATCCCTGCTCTTTCATTGCTCTGGCAATGAGTTTAGGCTAGACTTAGGGACTGCAGTGTCCTAGAACCAAGCCAGTAGCTACACATTCCTCCTCATTTTGCTCATGAGCACACTGGAGGGTTTTGGATTCCTTCAGGGCTGGAGCCACTTGCCACAAAATTTGGGAACTCCACCCTTCAGTCCTATTGCTCCAAGGTCACATTGACACAGACATGCAGAATGTCCTGCCCTTATTGTCCTTGGGACCGAAGTCCCTCTCATTGGGAGCTAGGCCTGGTTATTGGGGGCTACCACATGTGCAGCCCCCTCCAGATCCCTGCCAGCCCCAGGGCAGCAGAGACAGCTTTTCACACAGCAACAGGCCAAAGCTGCTTCTTGGAATCAGCAGGGATCGATGCTGAGGGCTTGTCCCAGCCTCTGGCTTTGGACAGGCAGAGCCCTTTCCTTCCCAGAATAGTCTCTGCTTGTGTCTCAGCACTGGAAGACCAAAGTTGTGTTGGGATGCCACCAACACTGGAGGTCTGAGAAGCTCCAAACAGCTCCTGCTGGTTCAGATGAGCAGATAGCTCAGCACTCAGCCAGCAGGAGAGCCAGGGAAAAGGGGGTCCCCAGAGGAGCCAGATGGGAAGGAGAAGCAGCTCCCCTCTTAGAATGGCAATGAGAGACCAACAGGAGTGGGAACACAAGGTTTGGGAGGGTCTTTCTGTTTGGTTGGTTGAACTCTGTGGGAAGAATGAGTTGTCAATGCAATTTTTTATTTGTTTTCTTGATGTTCTCACAGACCAGAGCTCATTACAGCAGTCCAGGAAGTACCAGCAAGGGAATCTTGAACACTGTCACCTCAGACAAGTCCCATAAGGGCCCCGGTGAGCTTTACCTCGGGAAGGACTGTCAGCTTTGGTCTGAGCCAGCAAACCAACTTCAATTTGCAGCTTAAAGTCACTGCTAAAAATACTCAAAACTAGCCTCCCCCAGAGAACTACCCCAGACAGCAAGGAAGGCATAGGAGAAAATAAACTCTCTAATACAGAGCTCTAAACTGTCTGCGGTGTTTTTTCTGGATCCTTTCGGGTTTTCTGGAGATGTGCACGGCTACATCCCAGCACTCTCCGTTATAAGGCATCATTGTGGCACAAACAAACCCTGCCTCCAGCACAGGCATGGAAAAGACCTGGCAGATGGTCCAGATCAGCAGAGATAAGAGCAAACTACCACATAGGTAAGGCACCTGCCCGGGGGAAGGCTGCAGTTCCTGCCAACATTCCGCTCCCTGCTTCTCTCCTTCTCCCTCCTCCCTTTTTTTTGTTTCCTTTTTAACTCCTGTCTATCACTCAAGCAGGTTTCCCAGTGCCTGCAAATGCTAATTGCCATGGTTTGTAACATTCTGTACCCCACCAGGATTAGATGGCAGCCCAGCAGCCCTGATGGTATCGTGGTGAATGATTTATCCACCGTGTACCACATTCCTGCACTGTGCTTAAGCAAGAAGGCTGGGGAGAACTTGGAGTGATTAGTTTGCCTCTGGTGTGGGCTACAATCAAAGGTTAATGGCCTTGAGCACCCAAGAAGTTCAATTAATGCCTTGAAATGGCCTCGCTGGAAGGCCTTTATTAAATGGACCATTAACACAGGGAACACTATTTCATGCCTTTGTAAACATGAGTAAAACACTCCTCTCGTCCAAAGCACTCTGGCCATGTGCTAAATTAGCAAGCACCTGGAGAACTCTTTGTTCAGAGATGGGCCCCAACTGCATTATGGACACACATTTCCACCATCACCACAAGTTTAAGCTCTCTAGAGGGTCAAAAGTCTTGGGGAAAACTGTGGTTTCTGGCACTGTCAGGAAGCAGCAGGTTTATACCACCTCCTCTACCTCTTCAGTCTCTGCTCCCAGCAAAATTCCCAAAAGCCTGGAATGAGCACAGTGAAGCAGAGTATCCTTCAGAGCCCTCCTGGGGAAGGAAAAGGAGTCCTGGTACTCCCTGAAAGACCTTGCCAACCTTGGCTTTGCTAATGCCTGTGGGGACAGACCCATCCCATCCACCATAAAAGCTTTGTCTGATTGCTCTGCTCGTCCTGGTCGCTGAGTGTGAGGGGGAAAATGTGGATGGCAGTAACCAAGAGCTGCTTCAGCCGCTGATTTATTCAAATGCTCTGTGGAAAGGCTCTTCTACCAATCCATCCAAACAACCCATCAGTGCTTCCAGCTGATGCCACCAGCAGTCCCCTTGCAGGAGGGCAGGGAGAAGCAGCCAGATCATCCAGGGGCCACAAGACAACTCTCAGAGATGGCTCTAGCAGGAGTGGAGCTGGGAAGAAACCCCCATGGCCAATGACTTGCACAGGAACCAGCCACTCCCTCAGTGCTCTTGAAATCAAACATTGAACTACTTTTAATTGCCCAGTCCCAGCTTCTTCCTCTGCTGGAGACTGAAGCAAGGCCCTTTCTCCACAGGCCATCCATCCATTTTTAGTTCACTTATAAAGCTGAACCCCACAACACCTTCTTGGCCAGGACCAAGGCAGCTGTGACGCAACAAGGCAGGAGAATGTCACAGTGCAGCCAGCACAGGTTTGCTTTCTGAGGCTGCCCATCCCAGCCGTAAAACTCCCTGCCAAGACAAATTGGATTAAGCTCAGATCAGATTATGTGAGAGCTGGGCTGTGGGGACTTTTCACTCCAGCCTTTCTTCAGCAAAAAGAACTCCAGAGGCTCAGCGTGACAACAAGAGAAGGGAAAAGGGAGGGAGACTGAAGCCATGAAGAGAGAACTGGGCTCCTGGGGAGAGGAGAACAAAGAGAGATAAGATGCTAGGTAAATAAAAAGGCACAAGGGCTTAGTTGTGACTTCAGAGAGAGAAAGTGGGGGGCAAAGGGTCAAACTTTACACTAATTAACCTTGTACCAGCAAACCTTGACAGCCTGAACCGCCCCAGAGGCTGCAGCACGGGCAGTCAACCTGGGCCGGCTTCACCTTTGAAACCAAGGGTGAAAAGAGTGACAAAAAAGGGACAGCTCCACCTTCAGACCCCAGGCAGTTTGCAACGCTACGGGTCTGACCTGAAAATTGGAGTTTGCCCTGGAATCTCCCCACAGCATCGTTTAAAGTTTTAAAAAAACAAAAGCATTGTGAAATTGTGCACCTGCTCCCTGATCCACCAAAGCGGGGATCCATGAGCTCACCTGCAAACACAGGACGCTGCTAACCCAGTGGGACTCTTCACAATCTGAAATCATTAAACATTTACTTAAGTACTCTTCTGGATCAGCAAAGCATTGCCATGGGTGTCCTCAGGCTGCACAGTTAATGGCAGCAATACCTGGTTCTGTCAATGCTATTGACACAGCAGTAAAAATCATGCAGCAACTCAGACACAGAAATTATGAAGACTAATGCATTGAAAGTCCATGTCTGGTACAGTATATATATACAGGATATAGAAAAAGGGTAATTATATCTCTGTTCTCAATGGCTAATAGGAAAAGAGTAAGCCTGGTTTGGGTGTTCTGGCGAGAGGAAACACAGCATAATTCCCATTTAATGCCTTTACTTGTTAGCTTGGAAAGAGAGTTCAAATTCTCAGTGTATTAACACTGAAAAAGCATCACAGGAAAAGGTGCTTTATTCAAACACTGAATACCCTGCTTTATTCTGATAGAGAAAACCAACCTCCACAGTATCTTCCTTATTTCCCCCCATTAGCCCAGGGGATCCCCAAAACCACCGGGGATCCACTCAGAGCTTCTGCACACGAACTAGAGGGAGATTTTTTTCCCCTTTATTGGTGCAGTCCTGAATTACAACCACAAACACCTGGAGCTGCTGCAGGACAAATTAACTCTGCTAGGGAGTCACCAGGAAGATCAACCCCACAAACAGCACCGAGGGGACCTCTCTTTATCAAATTTCTGTCTGGAAATTTTCAAACCTTTTTCCCCCGGTATAGAATAAAGATGTCAATTTTTCAGGATTTGGGGAAGGTAGTGCCAGCTCTGCCTAGCCCCTAGCACACACCAAGCCAACTAATGGTCCCAGCAGAAGGAAGAACAAAGCTTCATTCCCATTCTCCCAGTATGAGGGACCCGTGACTGAGAACTCCTGAAAAGCCCCTTTTGCTCCCCAGTCCAGTTTGTATTTGTTTAAGCCCCAGGCAGACAAACACGAGAGGAGCCCCCAGGAGCCCCCAGGAACCCATAACCACCCTGATGCTTCTGGGTAGCAAACCATCTCCACTGGCATCTGTTTTCAGTCACTTCCAAACGAGTTCTGAAGAGTCAATTGTTTTCTTCTAGGAAAAATAAACATGCAAGCTGCTATTCACCCGATTTCCAGCAATTTTCTGCTGTGGGTAAATGTAGCTTCAGATTTTAGAACTAAGTCTCGTTCTCATCCAAAGAATTTTGCAATATAATTACCTCATTTTTACTGACTTGGATAACTGTTGCCCTTTGAAAAAAAGAAGAAAATAAGGGGGGTGTAAAGTCTGCAAGACTAATTCCTCCTCCTGCCCCTTTGTTATAAAATCTTGGAACAATTGACAGTGATTAATCTCACTCGATATTTCTTTGGTTCTCTATTTGTTGATTTAAAGGCATTTTATGACTGATTGTTTTCAGTTGCCTGGACAGCTGTCAGATCTGCACTGTGGTTTGATTTGGCTTTCAGGGAGCAAAATTATTATTTTTCTTATTTTTACAGCTCCAAAACATAGTGGCTGACGGAGGCAGCCTGTCAAAAACCATCTATGTGAAACCAAAACTACCTCCAGATTGAGAGAAGATGGCCCAGACATTCTGCAGGCAGATTACACAAGAAGGATGTGGAAGGCAATAACACACATTTTTATTTTATTTAGTTTTTAAGATGCCCAGCTTGCACATAGTCTCAAATACAGTGGCAAAGTCCACCCTAAAGTGTAGCATCAGTGCTTTTATAGGAACAACTCTGGCCTTTGGAGCAGCACTGGTGGAGCTGGTGTGGAGCTGCATTTCCTGCCTGTTTGGGGGCTGGAGTGCTCCAGTCCAAGTAATTCCCATCCCAACCTGCCTGGGAAAGGCTGTGCTCCATGAAAGGAGTGTGAAACAGGGTCTGAGACTCTGAACCACAACAAAAACCCATAAAACAGTGAGGAGAACTCAAGAGAGGAAGGTGTTAACACTGAACAGCTCAATATCCGTCACCTTCAACCTCCTGTCTCTAACAGTGACCACAAGCTTTGACTCCAGACCTTACCCTCAATTTTAGTCTGTTTTCATCTCTGCACCTTCCTTTTGCCTCCAGCTCACTGCTGTCTCCCCCAGGTGCCCACTGATCTGCCTGCCTGGCTCTTCCCTTCTCTCATGGTGCCTCTACAAACCGGACCAACACCACTTGAATGTCATCTCTGGCTCACCCTCCTGTCTCTTTTTTTGGATTCCAAGCTAAATTGCTCACCAGCTTCTGCTTCAAACAAGGTTGGATGAGGCTTGGAGCAACCTTGGAGCAACAAGGTGACCCTGCCCATGGCAGGGGGTGGGACTGGATGCGTTTTAAGGTCGCATCCAACTCAAACCATTCTGACACTCTCTGATTCAAAATTTACTTGTGAGCTTGAGCCTGTGGAGAGAGCAACTGCTACTGATTCCAGTTTGCTAAAATTCAAGCACAAAAGAATGACTGCTCTGACAGCCTGGGGTTTTACTGGGCAGATGATGTGATCTGCTTACACATCTCCATGTCTGTCCCTGTCCAGTCAGTAAAGATTAGGAGAAGACAGCTCCAAGGCAAGCACTAGATGGTGGCACCTCAGGGACAGTCACAGCCCGGGGCCCACACTTAATTCCTCGTCCCTTTTTGCAATCTGTGGCTCCCACCACCCAAAGTTTGCAGCACATAAACCAGGCAGAGCAAGTGCATAAACGCAGTGAAATGAGAGGTGGGACTCATTCTTTTGCAGGCCCTCACTGCCTGAAAAGGAAGGTGTCTCCAGTTCTCTCCAGCACCCTGAGCCACCCTCTCGTTCCACTGCCCACATCCCTTCCCAGGCTGCCTCCACTGGTATTCCTAGTTGGAATTAGGATTACTACCAGCTCTCTTAAAAACAAAAATAACCCACACAATTCCTTTTTCAGTTACCAGATTATTTTTCACCCTTTCAGCCCATTCTGAAGCATCTTACATTATTCCGATGCGATGCCTCTGGTTTCTCATGGAGGGCCTATGGCCCTGCTATTCTCTTCAAGCTTCACACTTATATTTTCATGGAGTTTTACTTTTCCTCTTCCAGTCCCCTCCTCCACAAGCAGTGGAAGCAAGCCCCACATTATGCCCTGAGAGCCTGTGTGTAACAATAGACTTGAGCTTGGTTTTACTAAATCACTCATCCCATCTTCGCTCCTTTGCTTTTCAAACCATGGCCATAAATTGTTGGGAAAACAGCACAGCAGTTGTAGCTCTGCATCCCTGCCCTCATCAGCTCTTCTACCACGCTGCAAATATGGGCCATCAAGTCCACCAGGCGACATTTAACCGTGCACAACACACTGGTGAAGTTTCCCTCGCCCTTGCCCACATACAGATCTTTCAACTCAACTGAAACATGCAGGAATTCTTGTCCCAGTTCCACAAATCCCACTGTGCTCCTTTCCATTCCATCCCTGATCCTCTTCTTAGGGTACCACCTTCTCCACACACACACATCTCCCTTCTTCCAAGCCACGTGGACGCAGGATGGATTGGGGCCATCCTTGAACAAATAAATCCCCGTGGTTTTCCCATCTCCTCTGCTTTCCACCACTCTGGTCTCATTTCTGTCATCTGATTCCTCTTTATCCACATTGCCTGTTCTCATACCCATTCACGTCACACATTTAAGAAGGTGGCAAAGAATGTCAAATGTCTTTATAATCCCACTAAGCCACATTTGCCGCTTCAGCCACCGACTTGGTTCACTGTGCTCCTTTTAAACAAACACAAACAACCCCAGAAGATGTAACAACAACAGAAACAGGCGGCCAGCAGAGCAGGACATGCTGAAACTCAGCATGGTCCCCCATTAGGGGGAGAATTTCGAGTGTTTTAATCATGACAACGGCACCACAATGAATCAGTGGATCTGACGGGTCAGCCTCTCGGCTGGTGCAGCGCCAACAGCTTCCACGGGGGTTCATCAGGCATGAATTGGCCCCATATGTGAAAACCCTCTCCAATTTGTCCAGTTTCTCCCATCCCTGCGGAGCAGAGCCTCCATATGTGAGATCCCACAGAGCTGTCAGCCAATGTCACATTTCAATAACAGCAAAAACAACCGGGGCTGCACAAACCAGCGAAACAATCCCATTGCTCATAAACTGGCAAGTGACCTACGTTGGCAGGGCTTTTGTTGATCACAGCCCTTTCTATGGAACAAAACATAGGAGCTATCACGCCAGAACAGACTCGGTGATCCATCTTCCCCCTGTCTCCTGTCTCCAGCAGAGGCCAACGTTGATGTTGGAACGGGAGATTAAAGATGGATCCGCGACGCCTGCGAGGCACCTGGGCTGCTTGTGCAATTCTCTGCCCCTGACCCGGGGCAAAGCTGCCCTGCTCCATGCAAGGGTGCAATATGTCATCCCAGAGAGGAAAGGCTGTCAGGGGCTGTCACACTGCAACAGATGTCCAAGTCAGAGGACTGTCCTTTCTTCTTCTGTCTTTATTTCAGCTTGGTTGATATAACTGAACAGCCTCTTCTTAAGATCAAGTCTCTGACTTGACAAATTAAATCAGTTTTGTGTCAAAAATATTGTTCTTACCTATATTAATATATTTTCTCACAGAAATAGTTGCATAGGATTATTTTTTTTACCTTACCCTGTTTCTCAGGGTTCCAATCACTTTCCTTGCCTATTCAACACCAAATTAATGTTGGTCCATGCAATTTCTTCGTAGATAAATTCTCCCCCTCCAAACTTTATAAACTTTTATTCTTTTCTACCTTTATTCCATCCTGTCTTGGACATGATTTATATAGTTCAGCTGCAACATTATTTGGCTCAATCCTAAACAGAGATTGCATACTCAGTTCCTAAAAGGCAAACAAATAGGTGAAAAAAAAAAAATTAAAATTTAAAAACCTGAAATAATAAGAAATAATCTTGCACCTGAAGTGGAGTTCAGGGAAATTGATGAGATTATGCTGATGGCTATACAATGAATCATACCCTTTCTAAACTGAGATTTGTTGTAAAGTACAAATCGTGCTTCATTTCCAAAGTGCAGATGTGGATCAGGGGACTGTTTTATTTTTATGTCTTTCTGTCACAAAACAAAAGAAAATATGATCTGAATTGTTATTTCTTTTAATTTTTTCAACCTCTGAAACAAGTACTTTTTAAATGCTGTGCCTGTGAGCCTGGTAGAACATGCCAACATGAGAAACTCTCGAATTAATTTAGAAACAAAGTATAGACACTTTTGGTTTAAGCTACTAAAAATAACTTCAAAATTGGCTCTCTCAATTTCTATATTATTAATACTCAGAGCATCTCCTGATTCCGGAGACTGAAGCTGAGAGGGAACACTCCTGCACCCATCCCCAAGCTGAACGTTCTGTGAGGTACCAACTGCCAGTGCTGGCAGCCCCGCCACCCTCGTTAGGTGATAAATTAATGCCTGGCTCCCGCTGTGCCCTTGCCGAGCGGGCAGAGCTCCAGCCCGAGCCCGGCTTGTCCAACCGGCACCCACCCTCTAGTGGGATGAGGGAAAAGTGCCGCTCCAGCTGCTCCCGGCCGGGATCCGTGCTGCGGCACGGGACAGCTGCGGGGACACTGCGGGGATGCTCCTTTGGGATGGGCACGCCGAGAGCTTCCTTCCTTTGCCCCTCTCCACCCCCCACACCTCCGCTGGATCGTGAGGCGTTTTAGCTCTGAGAGGTGATTCCAGCCCGGATGAGCTTCAGCAAGGAACTCCTGGGATAATCTTTTCTTTGGAACCCGGCTTTGTGTGCTTCAGAGTCAGGGCCGTTTTAACTGCACTTGTATGGGTGGCCAAGCAGTGATAACCCAGGGAATCGGTGGCTGTAGGTATCATCCTGTGCCAAAACCAGTGCGGCAGCAGGACAGGGCAGGGACTGTCCCACTGTGCTGGCACTGCTGAGGCTCCTCAAGGGCTGTGTCCAGTTCTGAGACCCTCAGTTCAGGGGCTGGAGCGTGTCCAGGGACGGGAATGGAGCTGGGAAGGGTCTGCAGCCCCAGGAGCAGCTGAGGGAGCTGGAAAGGGGCTCAGCCTGGAGAAAAGGAGGCTCAGGGGGCCCTTGTGGCTCTGCACAACTCCCTGACAGGAGGGGCAGCCGGGGGGGTCGGGCTCTGCTCCCAGGGCACAGGGACAGGAGGAGAGGGAACGGCCTCAGGCTGGGCCAGGGGAGGCTCAGGGTGGACATCAGCAGGAATTTCCCCATGGAAAGGGTGGTCAGGCCTTGGCAGGGGCTGCCCGGGGAGGTTTGGAGTCCCCATCCCTGGAGGTGTCCAGGGAATTCCTGGAGGTGGCACTCAGAGCTCTGGGCTGGGGACAAGGCGGGGATCAGGCACAGCTTGGACTTGATGACACCAGAGGTCTTTTCACCCCTTAATGATGCTATGATTATACCCTTCTTTTGTTATAAGGAAAAGACCAAACACACAAGCACAACACACAAAATTGCCTAGGGAAAAAAAAAATCCAGCCCATTTTCCTCTACATATTAGATAGACCAATATAATTCAAAAGTAATTAGAAAAGTGGAACATTTTTGTTCAGCAAAGATCACTGCAGTTGTGGCACAACCTGTGAAAGTGCAGCAGAGCTGTAAACAGGTCTCAAATCTCACTGCAAAATATAACAAGTGAGCAGCCCTTAGGGCAAACACTCTTGAAAGGGTTTGCAGCAAGTGAGGGCCAGACCCTGCTTCCCACAGCCACGGAAATGTGCTCTGCAAGGGACAGGCAAGCAGGCCCAAGGACGAGAGCAGGGCAGCATCACCAGCTGGGGAGATACAGCCCCAAATACCTGGGCAAGAGGTCAGCAGGTCCAGTGACCACAGCTGGGGCCAGCCATGCTCCAGAGACCCAGAGAAATCCAAATCAAGCCCGCAGGTCCAGACACAGAGCTCAGCACAGCAGCCCCACGTCCCCAGGGGCTGAGCTTAAGTGCAGCTCAGGACCTGCCAGCACAGGTGGGTGCCCAGATGGAGCCACGCAGGGCAGTCAGAGCTTGCTGAGGTCTGGCAAACCTCTATTTAAACCCAGAGTAACAATCCCCAGTGGATTTAGATGAATCAAATCAGGTCCTAAAGTTATAAATGAAGATTTACAATGACAGCGTGAAATGAAAAACTGCTAAGAAATATATCCTGGTCTCAAACCCGACACAGTGAAGGGCAGAAATAAAGCAGCCAAGGCCATTAAAAGCAAGATGGGACCTGGAACAACTGAACAGGACTGAGGAGAGCATGATCCTGTCCTCGACATGATGCAATCAGCAGCCTCCAGCAGCCCGCGAGGCAGGCTCAGGTCTAGAATGGAAACAGCGTGAAGTGAAGGAGGGGGGGAATGAAAATAAAGCCATCTTTCATGGATCACATGGTCCCATCAGGAAATATGGAAACCTCTGACTTGTCTGGCTCTCTGTCTCTCCCTCCCTACGGGTCTTGTGCAGAAAGCACAGCCTGTGTGCCCGGGAGGTGATGAAATCCCTAATGCTGTATGGCACATGGGGAATTTGGGGGATTGCAAAACAGGATGTTTCTTGGAGGAAATACAGTCTCAGCAAGCAAAAGGTTCAAGTACGGTACATCTCACAATGATGTAAGAGCTCGATTATGCATCTCCCTTAAAGCCCAGCTTAGGGTTTCTGTTCTAGTAGAACTAATGGGCAACACCTGCTGCGATGAAAACAATTTCCGTCCCTGAACTCGAGCAGAAGTGTTTATCTTTTGAGTCAGAAAATGTTCCTCTAATGTCTGAACAAGACTCCAGGGACAGGAACATATGCCCAGAACTGACGTTTCCGCGCATTAGATCGCTTATAAAAATGGGAATTAGAAAAACCTGGTATCATCAGATGTCTCGTCCAATAAAGTCATTAAATGGAAAGTACAGGAAGGTTCCTCTAACGTTTCCTCTCCCTGCCACTGTAGTCCCAGTTGCTCTTTGGAGAGCAGAAACAGAGGCTACTGAAAAAGCTTGCTGGGGTAAATTGTGAGTCCAAAATTCAGGGCTTTTCCAGACCTGTCCCTGGCAAAATTACCACTGGCTTCAGTGGAAACTTTACCCAAATATGGGCCTCAGGCCTTGGGCCTCTGGGTTTTAGTTACTAATTTTATTATTAAAGGTTAAACAGAGCTGTTGACAGTACAAACTATTTTCTTACGTAAGCAGTGAAAGGGAGAGTGTCAGATATACAAGATAAAACAATACTGCCAAGTCAAGGCAATACAGGTTATGGGTGAATGTCCTTTCACAGAACATCCTGCTCCAAATCCCAAGTTTCACCTTTTTCCTCAAGCAAAACTCCCACTCAAATCCACTGGAGCTCGGCATGATCAGGAGGCAGAGTGAAGAAAGGACCTTGGGGTTCAGCCATGGTTGCTACAAGGGTTTTTAGGGAGTGTAGCTGCTGAAAACACAGAGATGCTGCTTTTATGTAATATCCATAAAAATTATAATGCAAATTAAATGTCTAAGCCATCCAGTAATACACACATAACCCTTGACAACAAACCCATTGATGATAGGAATGTCAGAGAGGATGTGTTGGGCTTTCCTCCCTTAGTTTCTGCTGCGATGTTCTTTTATCTAAAGCTTGGACACAAACCAGGGACTTGTTTTTCATTCTTGACCGAAAATAATAACAACAAATTATGTGGCACTTAAAAATAATAACCATCCAGTCAAAGGCAAAATGTTCTCCATTCAGTCAAACTACACTTCATTGGTTTGGTGATTAAGTGACAATCCAAAATTTAACTCCCTGGAAAATCTACTGTTGTTACAATGCAATTGCACTGTCAGGGCCACGGAGAGTTCTGTCTTCAATAACAATGCAACAGACACCGAGAGAAATTCCTGTGGTCGTCTGTCCTCCTCAGATACAGTTATCATCCCGTAGATCATCAGCTGCACAATAGGCAAGGGTGTCACAAAGTTTTTGACACAGTTAACACATTAACACATCAGACAAATGCAGGACTTGAGCCAGTTCTCACCAAAGCCAGTGGAAAACTCCAACAGAGCCGTGCTGGGCACAGGGATGGTGTCACAGGGATTGTCAATCACGTAGCAAACAAGACAATCCCAGCAGCTTTCTGACATCAGCGTCTGCCTCCACTTGAGGCTTTGGCAGAGCCTCAGGAAGGACTGGCTCTCTGTCTCCTGCTCTTTTAAACAGCCTGAGAATCACAGGGGTTTGTTTTTCTGGCATAGGGAGCTCAAAAGCACACTGTTGAGCTTCACAGAAGTGAAATCCGAATCACTTTTGTCTTTTCTTCTTAAACGTCATATACTTCTTAAAGCGTGGTTTCATTTTTACCCCTGTGCTTTACCCAACTTTTAAAAATAAAGCAGCAAGAAGCCTTTTCTCTACACCAACCCCACAATCCTAAATCCCAAGTCAGCTCTGACTGTGCTGTTGAAGTGTGGTGGTATCAGCCAGTGTATCCAACCACAGAATGTATTTTCTGAGCAAATGTTTAGTAAAACTCCCATAATTTTGCTGAGTAAGAGTTCACTGGGATTGATCTGCTCAGGGGAGGAACACCACGGATGAAAACACACTGTTCCTTTACAGTCACAATACCAACCCAGCAATAAACACTGCCTCGCCTGGAAAATCAAGCTTAAAACAACAAAATCCTTGTGCAAATGGTGCACAGAAATACCAGAACTCCCAGTTTTAAATAAGAAGCTAAAAAGTAACAAGAGAGAGAGAATTATTTGCTATTAATCATTAGGGCACTGATTACTGCTGGGTTGAAGATCCAAATGAATGAGTGGGCAAGAGAACCCGATCCTGGAAATAAACTCACAGAAACAAAAGCAGGAGTCTGAATTCAAGATAGTTTTCCATTTTTGTACAATCAGGGCTATAAGAGCAGAAGCAACATTTCCCTTTTAATATGGAAAAACATCAGCCCGAGGCTGAAGAGGCAGAGACAGAACACAAAATAGGTGTCGTAGGGAACTGAACGAAGCCTCTCTCTCCCTTCCTCTCTATTCTTCCCCATCCATAACCCCCTCAAATCTGCTGCTCTCCGTGATTTCACGGTGTAGCACATCTGCAGAAGCCGCAGGGACGGGGCAGAGATTCCTGCTCTGCAGCCCCGGCGCTGGCGGCGGCCGGAGCCCCGCAGGTGGAGCGGCAGGTGGGCAGCAGAGTCGGTGCTTCCCGGGGCTGTGCTGCTCTCACAGATGCTGCTGCAGAGCCAGCCCTGCTCCCAGGGAGGCTGTGGCACGTCCTCCCCTGCCCTGGCGGGGCTGGAAGGGCTGTCCGAGCAGCGGGGGGGAGCAGGAACGTGCTCCCTCCCTCCCTCCCTCCAGCACGCTCCCCTCGGCAGATGGTGGCTGTGCTGCATCTGTTCCTGACAGAGTTCCTCATCCGGGACTGATGCAGCTCTTAACAGCACTTCGGTGATCTCCTGTGAGGAAAGGCTGGCAGGTTTGGGGTTGTTCAGCCTGGAAAAGAAAAGCTTCGGGGTGACCTTTCAGTACCTGAAGGGAGCCCACAGGAGAGGTGGAGAGAGACTTTTTACAAGGGATGGAGTGACAGGGCAAAGGGAACGGCTTCAAACTGACAAAAAACAGGGTTAGATGGAGTATTAGGAAGAAATCCTTCCCTGTGAGGGGGGTGAGCCCTGGCACAGGTGCCCAGAGAAGCTGTGGCTGCCCCTGGATCCCTGGCAGTGCCCAAGACCAGGTTGGGCAGGGCTTGGAGCAGCCTGGGACAGTGGAAGGTGTCCCTGCCCATGGCAGGGGTGGCACTGGATGGGCTTTGAGGTCCCTTCCAACCCATTCTGTGATCTGGAGTTGCCCTGGGAATGCAAACACAGCCTGTGCAAGCCCTACCCAAAGGAGATTTCAGTCTCCTGTCTCAGGGGCTTCAAAGGAAAATGGTTGAAAACCATGACAAGCAGATAAATGGTGACTGTGGGGTGATGAGCCATCAAAATCATCTGAATAACACCAGCATCCATTATCAAACTTCGCCCAACATAATACACTTAACCCCCAAATTTAAATCCTTACAAAAATACTCTCTTTAAATAAAGTGGAAGTGTGTTGTAAGGAAATTCTTTTTACTTCACTGCAAAGAACACAGTTTTGTTTTGTTTAGGTTTTTTTTAGCTGCAATTCATAGAAGACTGCCTGGTTTACATAGGAAACTGGGGAATGAGCATTCCCTGCAGTGTGTCTGCAGAGAGAAAGAAATCACTTCTCAGAAAGGGACAAATTCAGGATTTCAGCCTGCACTTTAAGCAGGGGCTAAGAGTAAAGTCCTGCCTGCTGGAATTGTGAAATCTCTGTAAGCAAGTTTATAAGCAAGTATTAGCACAGCTGGCAAAGGCTTTCAGCTAGGAAAAAGTTATTCCACTGGTGAAGACGTGCAGGAGGGAGCAGATGAACTGAAGTCTGAAAAAGCACAGCAGATGGGGGCTGTGTGGACTGCAGGCCTGTCGAGAAGCCACTGCAATATTCATGAAGGAGTTTAGGTCTCTATACCAAAATGCCTCAGCAATGGCTATTAGCAAAATATTTTTTCCTCTTTTTTTTTTCCTGTTGCCTGCACAGACTGGAGTTTTGCAGACAGCTACAACGAAAACTGCTGGAAATGCCAGACAGAGGGAGGAGAGGGACCTGGCACATAACATGCAGTGAGGAGGTTGGTTTGGGACATCCTGATGGAGCGCTTGAGCCCAGCAATGGATTTGGGAAGCAGCTTGCACTGAGCAGGATGCACAACTCCTAATGGGAAAAGATGCCTGTTCATACCAGGGCTCCACTAAAAAAGCTTCTGCGAAAAGTCAGGTCACAAACAACTGACCAAAGGAACTCCAAAATCTGTATTGGTGAAGAAAATGAAGGTAGGGAATGAACATAAATTGGCCAGATTCCCCCAGGGAAGCAGAAAGAGGGGTCTTGTTAAAGCACCAGCTGTTGGTTCCCATCTGTGTGCAATTTCCATTCCTGCCCTCTCTGTAGGATAAAACCCTTCCAAAAGGGATTGTGAGTGGGCTGGCTGAAAACTGGAGGAGGCCCAAGTGCAAGCTTGTGGTGGGTGTCCCACAGCTCACAGGAGAGCGTTCCCACAGGGCTCTGAGGCCAGATGCCTTTTCTAGGCAGTGCAGAGGCAAAGGTCACCAGAGACAGGATTGCCCAAGTGTAGGGAAACCACATGGGGGAAACCAGAAGTTGCTGAAGCAGCAGAGTCCCCATCCCCAGCTGTCCCCAAGGCCCAGGCAAAAGCCTGGCCACTCAGCTGCCACCACAGGTAGGACGGTGACAGCCTGGAAACCACACTGCTGATCAGGAGTAACTCTGCCCCATGGAAAACGTGCACGGCTCAAGCACGTGGGAACTGCAAGAACTCAATAAACTGTAATTATCAGCCACATCAGGAGAAATCCAGCGCTTAGTGAAGGATTTGATTCATGTCTGTGTAATAACAAACTATGCAGATATGTCAATGAAATGGTCGCTGTCTGCAGGGCTGTGGGGCTCTGAGTGGCCTTTCCCTTCAGCTACCTGCTGTTTTGCCGTGGTGAACTGTAGTTAATTAACTGAGAAAGGTGCTGCTTTGGAGGGGATTCATCTCTCTGCTAACTGGACATTTCCAGTGGGTGGCAACAAGAACAATTGCTGACTCTGGGGACAACTCATGGGTTCCTCACTGTCCCTCCGCGGTGACAGAGATGAATTACTCCTCGTGTGGATGAGTAAAATTGTGGTGAATCCTGTTCATGAAACCCATTCATGATCCTCCACATGTTTGTGCCATTTCTCCGGACTGGTGGGAATCAGCTGCTCCTACTGGACCAGTCCATGCTGGTCCAAAGACCTTATTCTGCAGAAAAATGACATAATCGGGTAGTGGCTGGTGGAAAGTCACATCACAGGGACAGAGGTCGGCATACCTGGTGTCACAGGAGAAGAGGCTGGCTCTGAAACAGCTCAGTGAGGCAAAAGCTGGCAGATGCAGCAGCAGAAGGAAGAGAAAGGTGTAATGTGGCTCTCGTGGAAGGCCAGTCCCTTCTCCAGAACTGAAGAATTTGGGAGCCAGCCCTCATCCCAAATGAGGCTGCACCAAAACCAGAGCGAGCCCTCCAGAAGCTCTGTCATCATCGTGCTGGTCAGAGGGAAAGGAATGAGAAAATCACATCCTGGAGCACAGCCAGAGGCAGCTCTGGACTGCCTGAACTGCCCTCAGCAGCCCCAACTGCAGCAGAAAGAGATGCCAAGAGACGTTTGGGCACAAGGATTGTCTGTGGAAGCCTTCATTCACAAATAAATCCACTTTTACCCCTGCAGCAGGCACCCAGGATGGGACACCAAGGGAAATATATTCATAGTTTAGATATGGTGCCATCAGACTAAACCAGCACCCAAATACCAAAGCAAAGCAATGATAGCCTGCCCTACTGAACGTCATTCAAAGCCATAAATGTTCAAGAGACACGTCAGAGAATGACACACAGTCTAACCCAAGATTTGAGAAATGAAAACATCCTCACTTATATTGTTTCTGTCCTTAAAACACAGAGTGAACTTTTGGTAGGAGAATAATAGACTCCAAATCATTTTAATGAGACAAGAGATGAAATTTGCGGGGACTAGACATCAATTTGAGAGGAATCATATCCTCCTGGCAGGGGATTTAATCATGTGATTATTTCAGAAGACACTCTTTGGCACAGGAGTTATTTGTAGGCTCCAAAGAATTGTACAGGTTTGTTCAAAACTCCACAGAAGAGGCACAGAACTGTTATGTCAGCCAATTAATAGAGACTTTTGACTGGAAAAAAAGAACATTCAATCAAAATTGTCTAAAACAATCCTTTCTCGTGTATCTGAATTCAATGGGCTTCAAAACCAAGCTGATCTCAAATCACCAAACAAATATCCTGCTCTCTTCTTTTAAGTCTGTTGACAGATATTACCCTGACTTGTTCTTGTGAATCACTGTCACAGGGCCACTTTGAATCTCCCCTCACTGCTCTTTAGCCAGCTGAGGACATCTGTGCTGGGCTCTGCTTTCCAGGCACACGGGGAGGAATGTGCATGGACACAGATGTGAATCCACACATCCCCAAGGGTTGGTTCTCTGTGTAAGGAGGGCTCTG
Source organism: Orthonyx spaldingii (assembly GCA_013397795.1). NCBI lineage: Eukaryota > Metazoa > Chordata > Aves > Passeriformes > Orthonychidae > Orthonyx > Orthonyx spaldingii. The sequence continues at coordinate 879,836 of VZTJ01002595.1, read as the reverse complement.
GAAGGGGCACCCCAAGGTTTCCACACCAAACAAATCCCACCCAGCAAGGAGGGAATTAACAGCCAATTTTTTGGCAAATATAAACTCAAAGATTTGGTCCTGCTTAGCACATTGAGCCTGCCAGAGATGTTCATTGAAAGAGAGACAAACGCTGAGGGAACTCCATAACCCTCCTAGACAGATGCAAAAAAAGAATTTGGAAATACCCCAGTGTGTTCCAGCGGCCTATAATGGGAGAGTGGCTGTGGAAGAAGAATTGCTGGTATGATCTCAGGACTCAAGCCACTGCAGTCAGCCAGTCTGCCCACAACGATGGGCCCAGCCAAGACAATACCAGCCCTGTGCTCGCTGATAATCCAGACCCAAGCACAAACTGCATCCCCGGGACTGACCACGCCACACGAGTGGGCAGAAGGACGTGGAAACCTCGGGCAGATAGCAGGCTACCTGGTCTGGGTTCAACACCAGGGGAATTTCTTTTGCTGCTTCCAAACACTCCTAATGGGGTCAGCTGAAATGATGGATGTAAACAGCTCCTCCAGCCACAGGATATTCCTACAAGTACTAAGCTCCTGTGGGTATTACACAACTGCCTCTATTCAGGAGGCTAAAAAGGAGTTCAGTGCTGCTTGTATATGCTGGAATCATTACATCCAGTGTTCCCATAAATCACATCAATGACTATTACTGTGTCACTGGTTCTGACGGCTGCTGTTATTACTGCAAACCCTGCTGCCAGTCCAAGCCCGGTGCCATCCAAGCCAAGGCTGCCCTCGGTGCAATCCGTACCGGGCTCAGATCTGTGCCCTGCAAAGTTTCCCCAAAAGATTTTGGCAGTGTCGAGGCTGCTGTGCCCGTTCGCCGTCACCCAAGGGTGACACAGAGCCCTGTCACCAGCCACTCACCACGGGGAGCTGTGTCCCACTCCTCCAGCTGTGTGGCCCCTTGGAGCAGGGATGAAACACCTGGTGTGTCACAGGCCACTGTGTGCCACCCCAGCTTCCTGCTGGGGACATTACAGACACAGCAGAACCCCAGCAGAGGCTCTCAGGGCACACAGCAAAGCTGCTGCTGACAGAAGACACAAAAGCACAGGCAGCTTCCACCTCGGCCAGAGTGCCACCAGTTATCAGAAGAGACACTTGACTCAACACAGAGACTGGGAAAGGCAGAGAGGAGTCCCAGGAGGCAGCAGAAGACCATGGACACTCTGTCTGTGGTCTTGTTCTGCACATTCCACCCTTGAGTCAGCTCTGTCTGAACCTCTTACCCACACAGTAATTTATTCCTGCGGATTTGCAAGAAATAGGAACTCTGAAACAAGATGTACAGAAAGTTTGGTACATGGTGTTAAAGCTAGAATCCATCATGTCAGTTCTCCCTCTCCAATGAATTCGTTCTGCTTGTTATTATCAACTGTCTATATTCATAAACAATGCCCTTATGATTTTTTCCATGACTATTTATTTCCTCAGCCACTGACTTGGTTTCCCGAGGCTATCAGAAAATTACATATAAATATTTATACAAACAGATCTCTATTTTGAAACGGTCCCTAGCTACTTCTAAATGCAACATGACATCAACCAAAAATCAAGGCATGCTTGGCACATGGAACCCACTGCTGACCACGAAAATGGGTGTAGCTGAAATAGCCCCAGGAAAGGACCCTCCAAACTCATATCCAGAATGTGTTTCAGCAAATATGGGGTCCAGGATCGGTACATGGATGGGCAAAACTCTTGAGGAGATGGGAGAACAATGTCGTGAGGGGCCATTTGTGCACCAGCCAGATGTGCAATCAGAGCTGTACTGCAGCACCACACCTCATTTACAGGGTGAAAGGATTGAATTGCATTCATGGACACATTTCCAGATTAAAATCTGATTACACCAGGACAGAGAAAACAGTGAATAGCATCTCTGAGTGTTTTTCGCACAGAAAACAGCATCCAGCAATTCTTCCATTTTGGGTTATAAAGTAATTTGGAATAAGGAGAAAAAAACCTTCTCAAACAATCCCTTTGCAGACATGAGAACTGCCATGTACAGTCCCAGCTGACGAGCCCAGCTATAATCCAGTCTTTGCTTTCTGCTGACTGGCTGAGCTCCGGTGGTTTATGATGTCAGAGGAACCCCTCAAAAGAATTATAGCCTTTTAGTCAGCTCTGAACCACGTATTATTATGAACACTGAACTGCTTCAGATAATCTATCGGTCCTGCTCTAACATTAGACAGTCTCAAGCAATTACCTATCTCTTCAAGGAATGTGTTTTCCTTGGCGTGGGATCCTGCTGGGAACAGGAGGGAACATTTGTGGATGCACTGGGTACAACCTCCACACGGCAAGGTACAAACACCAGGACAGGGCTCCTGTCACCACAGCCCCACAAAATAAAAGGCTTCCACCACAAGCAAAATCTAATCTTAACTACTCATCACAAAAACGCAGTAAATAAACACAGCTAGGGGTGATGCAGGCGAGAGGAACATCGTGGTGGCAAAGTTACTGCGAGTTACATCGTGGTGGATAAAAACTACACTAATTTGAAAACAGGTACCTGCATTAGCCCTGCAAAAAGAGGGGTTCAGCCAGGTTTCTGCGTCCAAGTGGCCCCAGTAGGTTCCATGACAGCAGCAGGACCTTAATTTGTATTTTCAAAGTTGCCTGTTCCAGTATTGGAGCAGGACCACAGCTCTGTGACTCTGCTCACTACACTGATCCCTGGTTTTTCTAACTCTGGCTCGGAACTGTTAAGATTTGGACAATCTTTTTAGTGAAAAACTGACAATTAACTATTTACTTAAAACCGTGAGGTTTTTTTTAAATGTGAATTTCAACTCACAGTACTCGTTATTCCATAGGAAGAATAAAAACCTATAAATTGTGCCATGTAGGTCGCGGATGCAAATATCTCTAAGCCAACATGGTTACCAGGCTGTGCTGTGTGTCAGAGCACCTGCCCAGATCCCACAGGAGTGAAAAGACAGGTCCTAGCAGGCCATAGGAACATTTGGACCTCTGGGTTAATTCTGGCCTGATCCAACTGAGAAGTCCCAAAGCAGTGGGAAGACCATCTATACATAAAAAGTGAAATGTGGTTATGGAAGGCCAGTGAGAGCCCAAGGTTGGACTGCAGAGATTATTTTCTCTCTCACTGCTCTTACCAGCCCTGCAGGGCTGCACTGAATTCGTTGGGTACAACACAAAACCAAAAACTGACCCTTAATTTCAGCACCAGCTGTTGGCTCCTGCACAGCCATTCCCAGGAGAAGCAGATCCGCTGTGGATCCCGGGTCAGGCCAGCTGAGAGCCAGGACTGGCAGGCAGGGCAGCTCCAGAGCCTTGTGTTGTTTGGACTCTGATTGTGGAATCGCTGCTCCGCGCAGCCGAGCTCTGTGGGCGGTGACTCCGGTGCTATAATTACCACTCTAATTACATTGGCACGTTTCCTTCTTGGCGAGCCCCACGGAATTACAGTCCCGTTACCTGACCTGGGTTTCTGATAGTCCTACCACAATGGGCTGGAGCTTTTTGCTTTTGGTCTGGCCACAAGCTGGTAGGCTTAGCGTGAACTGGGAGGCGAGGAAAGCCAAGGTAGTTTTTTTTCCAGAGCAAAAAAAAAATGTTGTCAACGTCTGCTTTGACTGCAAGTATCACTTGTGGCTCCTTCAGGAGGTGAGGAGGAGGAGGAACCAGAACACTGGAATGATCTGACACTGCAAAAGAGAAGGGACAAGCAAATCTTGCCCATGTTTAACTCCTGCCTTGTGTAACTGCACCACAAACACACACACTGGGTGTGTCTGATAAACGTCAGCTGCGACACTTGATTCAATTATCTGCATTGTGCTTTGGCATCAGTGTTGTAGTGGTAATTCTCATCTCCCCTGTAGCCACTGCTTCAGGATTTACTGGGTTCAAAAACTCAAAACCATCCTGTGTTGCAGGTGGAACCCAGCCCAGCTCTGGATTTGATCCTGCCCATGACTGAGCCCATGGCAACCTTGATTCACATCAAACAAAGAGGATGCTTTATGCACCACGTGGTCTTCAGGTGGGGGGCCCAGAGAGCTTTTGTTTGCTCTCTTCCTTCCCAAAACCAAACAGGATTTCTGCAGAAGAGCTGTGAGGAGTTTCCATGCTCCTCCAAGCGGGATCCCACAGAGCAGCCCCGGGTTGGGGACGGAGCTGTGTCCCAGCAGGCCGTGGTCTGGATGAAACCAGAAACTCCACTGCAAATCTTTTGCAGATCCTTCCTTTTTTACAGCACTCAGGGGGATTCGGTTTTGGTGACTTCGCTGAACAATTCTCTGAATCAAAGCTGCTTCTTGAAACTCCATTTTTTTCTGATGTATTATTCCCCCTGCTGATCCGGAGTCGACCTGGGAATACGAGTGTTGCAGGGTGTTCAGCGCTTCTCTGTGTCAGGCTGCAGCTGCCTGAGGTAGCCACTTCACTCGAGGAAATTATTTGAGGTTTTCTGAGAGCCTCTTGACAGCAGGTAAAGATTGTTTCAGCTTGTGGGAGTGCCAGCTAGGAGCCTTAATAAGCTGAATGACATGCAATGTCATAAAAACTCCTGCTGAAACTCACCCTGTCCTTGCAAGATGCTGATTCTGACGTCAGGGTCTGTCATTTCAGCCATCACAGAGCAGCTCATCTGGATGAGAACTGGCAAGTTGGAGATTGTATCTCCTACCAGGAGTCCCTTCCACGGATTATTTTAGCTAAGAGTGTAACTCTCCATGCCTTGCAGATTTCTTCCCTGTTCTCTCAGGGTGGGAAAAAAATGTATTACTGTGAGAAAAAGGGAGGAATGGATGATTTTTGGCCAAAGCTGTTCTGTGGTGACTAAGCAGACTGCAGTCTGATATGTCTCAATCTGAACAGCTCCATTTTGATGACCCTGTCACACATTATTATCAACAGAACCTCCAGTTTTTCTTTAGCTCATGCAGCAGCCCCAGAAATTCGGACTGTTGGGCATTATCTGCCTTATATGAGTTGTAATCACATCACATTTTTGTTTATACCCACCAGTAATAGAAACCATGCATATCTTTAGTTTGACTTAAAGCCTAAAGTAAATACATAATTCTGGCAAATTGTTTGGAATTATAGTTTAACAGCATCTGGTTCAGATATTCTGTAGTAAATTGCTGGCACCGGCATTGCCACTTTTTTTAAATTATTATTATTATTATTATTATTATTATTTGAACCAAAATGTTCTCAGAAACATGTGCTTTTCATCCAACTTCCATGTAATCCATTTTACGACGGCCACAAAGCTGACGAAGTTTGAAACTTAAACTACCTGGGCAGAAGGGATTGTTTCTGGACACTCATTACACAGCTGATTAACTGAGGAATAAGCAATTCTGGCACGTAAACCCGGCGTGTCAGTTGTTTTGGCTTTTTGTCTCAAGGAGTTGTCTTTCTTGAAATACCTCCCCAGGTACAATGTGTACATTCCACCCTGTTTTGCTCACAAATTACATACCTGTCTTTTATGTCAAGTCCAATATAGCTGCACCAGGTTTCCTTATTCCACATTAAAAGTAACCAATTACTTGAGTAAATACCTGCTTTAAAAATATCTCAGAGTGGTTTCCTGCTGCTCTAAATACTGAACTATTCGGCAGCATTTCTGTCTCTTACAAATCTTTCAAATAGTTCATATTTTATCAAAGAAGCCAGATCAGCTTTAAACCTGGTGCATAACTCATTGAGAACATTTCTCAAATACATGATTTTTACACAAACAATCAGGAAGAGAATGTCTGTACCATTTTTAATATAATTAGCTCTGACTTTTCATGCATTTCATTTTCTGTGGCTTTGTTGTCAACTTCTGCTCGTTCCTCATAAAAACTAGAGATTCAAAAACACTAAATCGATGATGAGAGGGGAAAAGTGGCTTAAAATACAACCCTTTGAAGCCTCCCAACAGACCTACATTTACTGAGCCTAACAGGTTCTCCAGTGTCGAATCCCGTTTCAGTCACTGTCAGCAGCTTTATTCGCACCATCCGAGAACCAACTTGTGGGAATTAAATCAACACGTTCCCAGAGCAGGTCCCACACCAGGAGGAACCAAGTCCAAGAGGCAGCTTCCTCCGCTCTCCTGACCGCTTTCCCAGCAGGGCTTTGCAGCTCTGGGCTGGCTTCGTAATGATGTGTCATTTGCAAGTCAGCACCTTGCACTAAGCCCCGAGGTGGGAAAATTACCCAGGAGAAGAGGCAACACTAAATTCCCCTGTCTTGCTTATTTTCTCGAGTCTGATGAAATCCCACTGCGCTGCTGGGGCTGCACAGCACAGCTTACTCTAACCCTGCTGTGAAATGTGTTTAGTCACAGATAGAAAACCCAGAACGCAGACCTTGGCACACCTTCCCCACAGCATCCTCTTCCCTTTTGAAGTCGTCGGGCTCCCCGTCCTCCAGAACTGGGTGTGCTCGCTCTCTCCCTGGGCGCTGGAGCCTCTTGCACAGCATTCCTCAGCCTTCACCTGCCTGCAACGGCCTTGCAGGGACACGGCCCTCTTAATAGTCATGAGGGCAGCTCATCTCCCTAAAGACGCCAAACAATTAAATGCTTCCCATTTCAGGGCAGTTGCAAAACGCTCGTGCCACTGCTTGATCGTACGAAGTCTTAATCGAATTATGAAACACTCTTACAAAGTAAAACCTGTGTATGTTAACTGAAGGGAGCTCAGAGCGTATTCCTGAGAGCCAACAGGTGTTCAGAACTTCTGGAAGGAGCTGTGATCCCCTCCTGAGTGTTGCTGCTCAAATATGTCCTCAAACACCTCACAACCGGACACCATCCTGCAGTCAGGCTCCTGCGTCCATGCAAGCTCCTGGCGCTGGAGCAGAGCTACAGGCTCAGTGCCTCGGGATTCAGGCATCCCAAGTGTCCTGGAAACCAGCCCCTAAATCACTGGAATTGGTAACCATTCCATAAAATTACCTGGCACTCCGGCTGGCAGCAGATCGTGCTGCCAGGGAGCGAGTTACACCACGCTCCAAGAGACGCCAGATTTGCTGGAGCTTGACTTGTGGATCACGCGAGCTCTCCTCGCAGCGCTCACCTTTAGAGCTCAGCCACAGCTCCCTGCCTGCCCCAGGAAGGGCTGCGTGGGACCTCTGATCCCAGGAGCACCCCGGAGTGACCTCGAGAGAGGAAAGCAGGGAAAAATCCCGCAGCTCTGAGTGCCACCCGCCGCCCAGCTCTGCGTGCTGAGCAGGAGGAGATGGAAAACGCTCAACGTGCTGACAGCCGGCAGATTTCTTCCCCAAAGTGACACGAGGAGGGGCTATTTTAGGCACGGTTTTGGTGAGGAAAAGATGTTAAAATAACCTGGATTAGAGCGATTAATACAATATGGGCTGAAAGGGAGGAGCAGCTCGCTAGGGCAGCCAAGGCTGCAGGGTTCGAAGGACACACTCTGAGAAATTATGAGACCTGACCAGAGAAATCAACCAGAGGGAGGAACATGGGGTCTGGAGGATGGAGGCTCTGCAGAATTCAGAAGTCAAAAGGACAAAACCCATGCAAAAACTGCATCTTTAAAAAGAGGCAGAAAGATTGATGACGAATGGCTACAGGAGGGCATCAGACCGAAAGCAGCAGGGAAAAGGCATTAGGAGAAAGCATCATTTGTGAGGCACCAAGAAAAAAAAATATATTTTACATATATAACACAAACTTGCTGGTTAGGAGCAGTGCAGTGGCTGTTGCCTCCTGCAACAGAAGAAAACTGCCATCCCTTCAATTCTCCTGCCTGAGTGCAGCTCATGCAGCCCCTGGTCTTTGAACACTCGAGCTAAGTTAGGCCTAGCAAAGGCAATTAAATAGCAAAACTCTTCAGCAGCATAAATACTAGGAGAACAAGGGCAAAAGAAGGGCCAGACACTCCGGGTGAGGTACAAATGAAGAAGAAAAACCTATTCCTTTAATAGCCCTGCTGTCAGAGAGGGCAGAGCCCATCCCAGGGGCGCGGGGGCTTTGCAGACATCCGCACTGGCACAGCCAGCTCCTCAGAGGAAAGCTGCAAGTTGCAGTTCCAAAGGCAGCAGCATGTTGATAAAAGGGAATTTCCACACGAGCTTGGCACCACCGTTAAGAATTTCAACCTCAAAAAGACGCTGCGATGTCAAACCCTCCGGAAGGATTAAAAAAANNNGGCATTACAAACCCCCCCGAAGAAATAAAAAAAAAAAAAAAAAAAAGAATTTAAATAAAACTTCGCACGGCTCAGCCCCGGCACACAAACCCCCCGGGCCTGAGACAAAACCAGGGAAGGGCGAGGCGAGCGGGGCTGTCGGGGGGCGGCGAGGGGGTGTCAGGACGTGCCTGCAGCGGCGTAGCCCCGGAGCCATGGTCCTGCGGCGCGGTGTCACGTCCCGCCGAGGAGACCCTTGCTCGGGGAGGTGTGAGTGGATTTCCTCAAGTGCATTTTGACAGCTGTGAGGAAGCGGGCGGCGGCAGCAGCTGGAAG
>VZTJ01002595.1:836578-868396 GCA_013397795.1 Orthonyx spaldingii | reverse complement strand
CTTTGCACAAGCCAAACAGCAAAAATCATGCCTGTCCTTTGCTCCTGAGGAATTCAAGAGCATGAGACAGTTCTCAAGTGAAATAGCTTGACGTAAGCATAGTGGATTTGGCATTTACTTCTTGGATATCACTTTCATAACGTAATACACCCAAGTTTTGGCCTAATTCCTGCCAGAAACGGGCACGCCGCGGGTACCATTAACCATTGTCACGCATTTTTCTCTCGAACTGATGCTGGTGCCAAAACAGCTCTCTCTCCCCTACCCACCACCAGTTTCTGTGAAGAGTTCTTCAAATTAACTCTAACCAATGCTCGTTTTAGCTGAAATCCAGCACTGCCTGGTAAACGCTGGCGATGTGGGGTGCGGAGTGTTTGAGTGCTTTGAGAACAACTCGTGCGAGATCCGAGGCTTACACGAGATCTGCATGACATTCCTGCACAACGCTGGAAAATTCGATGCCCAGGTAACATGGGGGAATGTCCTACCTGTCTGCTTGCTTCTAACACTCACTCAGCATGTACTGCAGTCCTTAACACGTCTTTGCACAAAAAATTCCCGGAGGCAGTCTATGTCTGTCATGATTTACTGATTCACTAGGAATTTCTCTGTTGAAAGGTCCAGAATCAGGACCTCAGGACAGTAATAAAGCAGCGGTGTGCAACCTGTCCCAGGAGACAGGCTGGCTGTAGCTGCAGCTCCCTGGACCCCTTCCACCTACTGTACCCAGGATAACTCCAGCAGGACACTTCATGGAGCCAAACATGGTTTTAGGAAACACTGGGCAGCCTAAGCCTCTACACCATCTTTGTTCAAAGCCGACTCTGAGACGCAGCCTGGGCTCCCCAATTCATTTAGAATTATCTCAGTATTTCCCAACGGGCAGTTACTAAAGCTGGCCCTCAAGACCTGCACACAACCAGCCCAGGCAACCTCCTGAAGCTGCTGCACCCAGACAAGCCCTGGGTTCAAGCACTGACATTGAAATACGTTACTTCCATGGTATGTGGTATTAAGTTTGTCTCCTTCATTTTCTCCCCAGACCATTTATGCATCGTTGAGACATCCTGTTATTATGTCTTGTAAACCTCCTCTCCCATTTCAGTGTGGAGGGACGGGAACATTCCGACGGGCCAGCAGCATTTGGCCTGACCCTGCAGTTCACAGAATAACTTGAGTAAAAGCACCAGCTCCATGGCACTGCTAAAAGTGTGGCACAAAGTGGAGCTGTCTTCAGGATCCCATGAGGGCTGGTGGGACCACCCAGCAGGGAGCACTTTGGAAGTGCTGGAACTTTAGGTTGAAATGCTCAAGGATGCACTAAGGGCCTGGTTAGTCATTAAAATGGGAATTGCTGCTTTTGTGGGTATCTGAAAACCTTCATTTCCAAGTGGCTTCCAGAAAACACTCGTTTATTTCTGCACAAGATTTCTGTCAGTGAGCAGAGTTGATCAAAGAAGTAGGGAAGGAAAGTTGGGGAGGCAGGGAATGGTGCCTGTGGAGGCTGAGAGTAGCCATTGATGCCAGATCCCCAGGTACTGCCCATCAAGTGCAGCCTGTTTCACATCCAGGCAGAAGATTTAAACCCCTGGAGCTTTATTTAACATGAAGGTGACTTTAGCCTCTGCTATGACATGGCTTTTCACAGCTCCTCTCTCTGTCATCTCCAGTTATTTCAAGCTGCATTAAATGACAAGACTAACACTGACCACTGCTGTTCTCTGCTCTGAAACCTGAGAATTGATGTCAGTTTGGGTTTATATAAGAATTCACTTTTTCATCCCTATTTGCCTACTGTGCTGTGTTTGTACCTGAAGGGACGGGCAAGTGAGTGCCTTTGGTTTGGGAAATAGGGATGGTGACTGAAGCAGCAATTTGATCAGCAAGAAACATTCCTGGCTTGAAACAATTTGGGGACAACATCAGCCTGCAGGTCTGGGTGAATCTTATTTAGTGTCAGGGGAGCTGGGCCAGTGCACTCTTGGGATAAAGAGGAGCAAGGATTTGGTCTTTGTGGAGCAGCTGGAAAAGACTCTGAGGCTGATGAAGAGGTGAAGGCTGTGCAGGAGCCTTCCATGGGCCTGTTATTGCTCAGCAAAGTGAAGGGAGTCTGAGCAGAGCTGCAGCTGCAGGATCCAGGAAAAGACAAAAGGAAGGGATGGGTTTGATGCCCAGCAGGCAACTGAGTGAAGGAATCACAGTGGTTAAAGAGATGCTGCTAAAGCAGCTTTCCTCCACCTTCCTTTTTAGCTTCTTGGTGTGGTTTTCTTAATCTCACTTAGAATTTCTTGCAACAGACATGAAGACACTGTAGGATGATTTATTATTATTACTGTTATTATTATTAGTGCTGATTTGGGTCCCTCTCTGAGGAAGAAAATTGTGATAGCTGGGGAATGGGGCAGGTGCATATAGATCATGCATACACGACTCTGAGTTTGTAAACTAATTTTAAAATGAAAAAAAAAAACCCTGCAGTTACTCAATGGGTATCTGCTTGTGGTCCTGAGGAGCTCAGCCGTGGCAGGATGCCCTCTCCTTTGTGTGAACCTGTTGTTCTGCCACCCTGGAAGCAAATTAACCTGGTAACTCCAGCGCTGAATTACTCCAAGGTGCTTACTTTTGCTCTTTGCCTCGCTGGGCATTCAGCTGTTGGGGCAGAGGAAACCTCAGAGTACCAGTGAGGAAGCCCTGGGTGTTCCAGGTCCACTGGGATAGCAGAGCTGGGTAATTTGGCAGGGTCTTTAAGGGCAGAGAAACAGAGAAGAAGGGGGAAGCCATCAAGTGATATCCTTAGCACTGTAATAACCCTTGACATTGTCCTGCGGAGAAGCAGCTGGCTGGGCATAAATCAGCTGCTGTGCTTAATGGACAAAAATACAGACCTACTCCATTTCTTTCCTTCTCAGGGAAAATCCTTCATTAAAGACGCTCTGAAGTGCAAGGCTCATGCCTTGAGGCATAAATTCAGCTGCATCAGCCGTAAGTGCCCTGCCATTAAAGAGATGGTGTTCCAGTTACAGCGGGAGTGCTACCTGAAGCATGACCTCTGCTCTGCTGCCAAGGAGAACGTCCAGGTCATTGTGGAGATGATTCACTTCAAAGACCTGCTGCAGCATGAGTAAGTGCCTCCGTGCTGGTGCAGTCAGAGCGTGGGAGCTCCTTCCAGGAGTGCCAATGGGCTGTGCATCTGCCCAGGAGCTGTTTCACCTCCTCCTGGCCTTAAGCACCTCTTGTTTTCCCATGCACAACACCAAGGTAAAGCTTTCTTTGCAGGGCCCCTTGAAGTTTGTGTGCAAAGGGTGAGATGTGACTGTGCAAGGAGGTTGAAGTTGGATCTGCCAGTCCATTTGGTGCTCTGGCAAATACACCATCAGTGTCTGCCATTTCCAGAAGCATCTCACAATTCTTTTTTTTGCTTTCTGAGCTCAAAGTCATCATTTTGACCCCAGTGTCCTGTTAGAGGTGACAGCTAGAGAAGGGGGATGAATGTTTATGCAAAGTTGTCAGCAAGATGATAATTTCTTCTTTAAATACGTACTTTGAAATGCCTTGTAGTTAATTGTCCCTGAAAGAGCTGCAGTCCCCCAGGTCATCTCCCATTCATCTTATTCTCTATTAATCTCAGATGCTTTTTAATAAAACATGGGGTTGTACAAAATGAAGGCACAAGTCAGGTTTTTGAGGACTTCAGTCCTCTGACTGGGAGCACAGCTGTCCTCCAAGGAATGGCAGGCACAAATCCTACTTGGAATTGATCAAAGCTGCTACATGACAGCAACAAACCAAGCACAAGCTGTTTGTACCGACTCTTTGTGCACAAATGCAGAAATCAGAGCCTGTTTTTCTTGCAGGTGAACGTCTCACTCCCAAAACAAGAAGGCTGAGCCACAGCCTGGCATCAGGCTTAACCTTAGAGCATCTTCCTACCACACCTCTGTGCCTTGATATTAGCACAGAAACTCCAAATCCCAGCAGTCATGACAGACAAATTTTTTTGCAGAATCACTTCTTTGGGAATTTTAGCCTTGCATTTGCCTCAATATTCAGAGGAGTTGTGCTCTGATTCCCTCAGTGCTGAAAACCCCCACTAATACTTCAGCTGCAGTTGCAGAGAGATGCTTCAGTGCCAGTTTACTCCCATAAATCCTGCTGTGGTTCGTTCAAGCTGGACATAGTGGCCTGAAAGCAAAGCCCTTTCCCTGGACATTCCTGAGGCTGGGATCAAAGGCATGGCTGGGGGCAGAGCTGCTGTGCCCAGGGCCATGGCAGCATCCTGCTGGCTGGGGAGAAGGGCAGCAGGGCTCCATCCTGCCCAGCAGCCCCTCTCTGGGCTGTGTCAGCAGCTATAAATTGGGTACTTGGCACCAATTAACCCCCCCATCATTTGGGGATGAAAAGAACGGCGCGAGCCAAAAACCTGTCCAGAGAGGAGTGAGTTATCCTTGTTTTATGAACAGGCTCAAGCAGGAATGCTCAGAGGCAGCTGCTTGTTTCTGGGGAGCTGAACTGGGGGGTTGTTGGTTGGAGAAGAGAGGGTCATTCAGCTGAACACCTATAATTTGCATGATCTCATTTAGCGCTTCCTACGCTCCAGCATCTCCCGGAGTGGGAGCTCGGCTCTCCTATGCGAGACTCCCCAAATAGAACCAGCCAGCCTCCTCCCCTCCCCTAAATTTAGAGGCCATCTCTGAAGCTCTTGAACTAAGGAACTTGTTTGAGATCAATAGGCAAGTGTGGCAGAGCTGGAAATAAAATCACGTCTGCTGACTTGCAGCCTTGTGCTCAGTTCAGGTACTCTGGTCAGGCCGGCTGAAATGCAGAAAGTAAAACAGGCGAGGAGAAGTGGGCCAGTATTAATCCACAGGGCTCTGGCAGGCTCTGAATACCTGAAATATTTGGCAGCTGAGCCACTTTTTAGTCATACCAGCGACCTTTTTTCTTACAAAGGTTTCTGCAAAGGTTATGCCCAATTTCAAGAACTCATTTCTTGGGCGGGGGAGGGGTTTATATCCTTTGCTGGATCACTTTGTGTGCACGGTGCTCAGCTCTCTCTTATCTCCTCCTTTACATTTAAAACAAAAAACCTGAGAGCAGAGCAGCAAGTGGCAGCTCTCAGGCTTGTTCTCTGTTTTGTTCTGGCTGTTCTCTCCCGATGAGTGTTGGGAACGTGGTCAGGCGGCAAAGCCTCCTCCTGAGTCAGCTGTGGGGGTCAGGCTGATTTGCCATGGTGGAAGTGGTGACAGGCCTTGGCAGATTGGTCCCTGCTGCATTCCAAGTCACTTTTTTTTTTTTTTTTTTTAATGAGCAGCGGGAACAATCCAACCATGGGAAATATTTTGAGATAGGGGAATAGGTGGCTCTCCAAGATTAGCGATTCAAAATGAGTTTAAGCAGTTAGGTAAAGTCAGACACTGATCATAATCAGTTGGTTTTCCTCGTCTCTTCTGACTTAAGTTAGTAAGAAGAGATTTAGGCTTGTCCACAGCCACCAGGGGTGCCCAGAAGGTGCACCCACACCACCCACCCCACACAGCCACGACTGCTGACCCCGGGCTGTTTTCCTCTTGTGCTGTGGATGGTTCCTGCCGTGGAAGATTTTTAAGCACGTCCTTCTGGGCCTGCAAGCAGCTGAGCAGTTGTGTCAATAGACAACATCAATATTGACCCACAAAACTTGTGACCACAACTATTTTAAAATTGCTGCACTCGGTGACCTGTGGCTGAGAAGCCCAAGTGCCTGTGCTCGAGCTGCTGGGGCCTTGGGGACACTCAGGGGTGGCTGGGAAGCACAGAGGGGATTGAGCTATGGCAGGTTTTGAGGCCTTGTTTGGCTGGGAAAACGTAGATACTGGAAGCTCTGTAAGGAAATGAAGAAATAAAAGTTGGTGTGGGAAGAAGAACAGCCACCAAAGTGGATTCCGTGTGTCTGAGCTCTGTTCAGGCAGATCCCGAGCCCAGATAGGATCTTGCCTGTGATGGAGATCAACGCCCAGTGCTCCAGAGATGGTGAGGAAAGCCAGGGAACCTCTAGCTGAGTATTTATTGGTTTCACAGAGGTGAGAAAATGCCTCCCTCTTGCAGAGTGGTGGCTGGTGGATGCTCTGGGCCTGCCATTCACCCAGAGGTGGGTGTTTGATGAAGCTGATGGCTCTGGACAGGAGCAAGTGTCCTTTGCCATGAGTCCTGAGTAAGGAAGGGAATGGAGAGAGATGGAGGCAGAAAGGGTGAGATAGTTCTTCCACTTGCCAAGCAAGACCTCATCTGTTCCTCTGGTGGACATTCCAGTCCTCCCAGAGTATCTCCAGGGGGAGAGCAAGCGAGATCAATGCAGAGAGGCTTTGAGAGGATGGCACTGTGCATTTCCTGCAGCGAAATGGCTGATCAGAACGTGGTATTCTGCAGAATTAATTAACGTGGTATTCTGCAGAATTAACGTGATATTCTTACACAATTAACGTGGTGCAGAACTGCTGCTGAGTCAGGGGTGCCAGGGGCTTACACCACTGGATTTGCTGCGCCCAGGGAGGGCGAGGCAGATTCTTCACTGGTTCCCTGGGATGGCTTTTGACTCTCCTCTCACTGTTGCCTTTCCCTCCAGGCCTTACGTTGACCTAGTGAACATCCTGCTCACCTGTGGCGAGGAGGTGAAAAAGGCAATAACCAGAAGCGTCCAGGCCCAGTGTGAACAGAACTGGGGAAGTCTCTGCTCCATCCTGAGCTTCTGCACCTCGGCCGTGCACGGAGACGCTGTCCTGGGCGCCGAGAAGAAGGCGGGGGAAGGCGGCAGGGCCGGAGCTGGCCGTGGGGACATGGTGGTGGCCCACGGCGACCCCGAGCACAGGGAGAGCCCGCGAGCAGCCAAGGGAGAGAGAGGTACCAAGGGCCACTCCAACGCCCGGGTCAAAGCTGGGGGCCACAGTCCCAAAGGGGCCCACGGGACCCTGGAGCGGGCAGACGAACTGTCCGACTTCTCCGACATCCGGAGGTGAAAAGNATCTCCCCCTCTATGGACATTCCAAAGCATTTCCCATTCAGAGGTCAAGCACAGGGCATTGCAAGATATCTATGGACCTCGGCATCAGTGTGTATATAGTAGCAAAGGGAGAGCAGTGGCAATGGGTTATCGATCCAGCAAACTCGACACTCGGGTGGCAAAATGTCTCCAGCTAAATTCTTTCCCCCTTTTTTTTATGAAGCGGACATCGTCTGAAATTTAGGATCTTGTTCGGGGCTTGTTGGGTTGGGTTTGGGGTTTTTTTGTTTTGGGTTTTTGGGTTGTTTTTTTTTTTTTCCTTTGGTCTCCTTGGCAGGGGAGAAGGTTCCAAGTGGGCTCTGCCAGACTGCGTGTGGCTGCTTGTGGCTTAGCACCTCCAAAGGTTTAGGGCACAGCCTTACAGCAGATGGCTGAATTCCAGGGGGATTTGGTTTCTGCCTGTGGCTGGGAACGCCAGAGCTCAAGGCTCTCTATGTGAAGCTCTCTAACGAAGTAGCTGCCCCGTCTCTGGCACAGGAACCGTGTGGTCTGGAGCTCCACCACTTTCTCTGAAGTAACTTCTGAGCCATTGTTCCCACCTGGGTGACGCTGCCTGGTTTTAAGTGCCCCCTGTTTGTTTTTAACCACTGCATAACTTGACACTTGCTAATCACAGAACCATGTCCAGTCACTTCAAGGGCAAGTAATCAGCTTCCAGACAAGGCAATGTGACTGTTACGACTTGCACAGGGTGGAGGACCCCCAGAAGTCTTCTCATGGACCTCTGAAAACCCTGTGCATATTCTCTGCTTCCATCTGCCCCCTCAGTGATACAGGTCTTCCACCCCTACAGCCCAAGCATGAAGGGGCAGGTGTGGGCTCAGACAGCAAGGGACCCTCTATATCCCCATGTGTTTAGTTCTTGTTAGGGCTGCTTTGAAGGCCCACCAGAAGCCTGCCTCTCCTTAGCAGTAGCGTGGTGTGGTTTGCTGGGATGTGGAGCCCCACTCTAACCTGCCTATAGCTTGGTCTGTCCAAATGCCAAAGACAAGGAGAGGGGATTGACTTGGGTTTTTTAATTCTTGTGCAGGTAACGACGACCAATCTCCACAGAACGAGTTAGTAAAGGTGAAGAGTGTCAAGAGCTTATTGTCTTTAAGCAGTTTCAAGTGTGAATGAGGTGTTTGGCCATATCTCTCCTACCCCCTATGCAATTGTAATTCTCAGGTTGCAGCTCTGCAATCCTATTTTCCCAGATATTGTACTGGAAGTGGAGGCTACAGCACCCACAGGGACGGGAGGGTGAGCTCTCAGCTTCCTCTCGAGAAAAAAATGAGTTTTCTTGGAAAGTGGGAATCACACTGGGGATTGGAGCCTTCTCATTTAGAAAGTTTGGGAGGAAAGCTGTGGGGGCAGGAAGGCAGTTCAGCAGAGACAGAACGTACCCAGTGAACTAACGTGCGTCTTGCCGCATGGTGGGAAGGAGCTGCATAAACAGGAGAGGGTGTTGGGATTTGGCTACAATTTCCAACTCAGATTTCAGTTCCTGCTCAGTGAGCACGGCTCCTAATAGCTACAGTCAGGGTTGAATGCAGGGATCCACCCGCAGAACTCGGAGGCACCGCTTTAAATAGCAGCCATGTAGGAGGCAAGAGGGGACAGTTGAGTTGAAAAGGTGTCTCTGTGATCACCAGGTCTTTGCTTAAAGACACGGCCTCGATCCTGCCCGATTTTAGCAAAGTTCTGTGATGAAATTCTCGTTTGGTTTCAGTGGGAAGAGCTGGGATCAGGCCAGGTGCTGTAGCAGCAAAGACCATGGTGATGGTGCAGGGAGTGTGGCAGCTGCCCCGCTGGGCTGGTGACAGCTCTGCCACCCCTGGGGCACCCAGGCTGTCCCACGGAGCAGCTTGGTTTGAGTCTGACTCTCTTGGCCACCTCCTCTGCTCCAAAAACCTGCTGGTGGTACCCTGGGAAGGTTTCTGGCGTGTGCCTCCGTGGGTTCCCTGCAAGTGTCCTCTCCCCCTTGGTGGCACAGAACCACCACGAAGAACAAGCTCAAACCAAAAAGACAATCCAAGCATTTTAGCACAAAAGAAAAAAAAAAAAAAAAAAGCAAATACAAAAACACAAACCAGAAACAACAACTTGCTACCAATGTTCTTGCATTGAACTAAAATAAGATCCCTCTGTCATCAGAGGTCTTGATTCATCAATGGGAACCAAACAGAGATCTACATCTTTGAATGTCTCAGTCAACATATCACCTCAGCATGCATACAGTTTTATTTGTGTTCATTGGTTCTGTGGGGAAAATTGTATATTCCCCTTGTTTAGTCAATGAAAGCTGGGGGGTGGGGGGCAAGCTGTGGGTGGGAGGGATTTTTGTATAAGGCATCAATTTTTTTTTTCCTCTGTGTGTGAAGATTTTATGTGTTCATCTACTGATTCCACATATGCTATTATTGTAAATATTTAACATTTCTATTTATTATAGTGTCCCCATTTAAAAAAAGAACACTGCTGGCTATGATAATTTAAACGTATGTCATGACCTGTGTTGTATATATTCATGCCACTAGTATGGTTTTTTTATGTTTAAAGCTGCGTAAATATAGTTTTATACAGTTCCATAATGTTATTGACAGCATAAATCATTTATTTATTGTTAAACCTTTCTTTCATATCTAACAGATAGGGTGCGTTTTACCTGAGATTATTTTATTGTGACATCTACATAGCCTTAATTCTTTATAAAACAAAAAGGAGAAAAAAAAAAAAAGTCCATTTAGATACTGTATGATGCTTTAATTAACATTCCTTGTGAACTTGCTGTTCATGAAGGAGGTTTAGCTTAAAAAGCCAAGGTATGAATGTTTCCTTTATGCTTTGCATCTGGAATGAGCCTTGTTCTGGAATGAAAATACTGCGAGAGAAGCAAAACGCCTACAGGAAAAAAGATAGCAGTAAACCCTGGAAAATGCTGTCCTAACTTACAGTGCTGAACTAAAAGGAGAAAAAAAATTTAAAAAAATAAATAAATAAAAGACAAACTGTCCTTAATTCCAAATCTCTGGGAGAAGAACATACTCGTTTTATCTCGTGTAGAGTTTGCAGCCAAATAAGCTTGTAAATAAAGAAAATGCATATGGCTTTAGACAAAGCTCTGTACCTTTCACACACTATTATTTTCCTTAAACACTAATAAATGTTTTGAATAAGTCTGTGGCTGGGTTTTGTTTAGCTGGAATTTCGGCTGCTGTGAGATAAGGGGGCAGGAAAAGCCCTCTGAAGCTGAGCCAGCAGCTGCAGCCAAGGGGGGCAGAGGTGCTTTTCTGCTCGTTCCTCACAGGAACATGGGGACAGAGCCAACCCTCCCCTGGTGTGTCATTCCCCAGGAGAGGGAGACCTCGTTGGTTGCTGATCTGGGACCTGGAAGCTTCGTGTGAGGCAGGAAGGGAGATGCAGAATCAACTCAAGGGTGAAAAAGAGGGAGCAGAAGCTTGTGCCCTTCTCCAGCTCAGACCAAGCCCCTTCAGAAGGTTTTCCCTTAGCAGGAGCCATGGGTTGGGATCCCTGCAGCTTGTCAGAGCCACCTCAGTGCTTTAAGTCAGCAAGTTCAGCTTAGGGAAGGAGCAGGGGGTGCAGCTGCTGGGGTTTCTCCTCACTGCCCTGGCGATCCCGGGTTCCCAAAGCCCCTCAGAGCTGGCACACCGTGCTCAGCCAGGCTGGCTTCAGGCACAGCCCAGTGTCCAGAAATGCCTCCCGTAGGAGCCAGGGAGGGGATCTGTGGCTGACCACAGCACCTGCCTGTGGCCGAGGTGTTGGCAGCCCCCAAAGCCCCAAGCGCTGGATCCCAGCCAGACCCAAGAACAAATACAGCAGCAACCCTTGCTGCAAGCTGCGAGAGCTGATAAGATTTGTGCTGCGTGTATGAGACACTCAGTTCGTGTAACACAGCGAGTTACCCCTGCAAGGTTTGAAATAAAACCAGAGGACTTCCATTTGGCTGCCCACTGTCAGCTATTTAATAATCTATCAGTAAGTACCAGCTCTGCACTGGGGTGTCACAGGAGCTGTAATTCTCTCTTGAATCAGATATCGAAATCTTAGATGCTTACTGGAGTTTCAGCGAAGGAGAAAAGCAAAATCCCAAGGTTTACAAAAGCAAGCTGCAGAAACAGCCCCTTGTGTTGTCTCCAAAGTCATTTTCATACTGTGTCGGGGTGTAGGCAGCAAAGGGATGGGGAAATTAGGAGAAAGCACCTCAGAACATAAAGCACGGATTTCTTTTTTTTAAGGCTGCTTGCATGAAAAAGCACATTTTTAACACTCCTTCTGTGGGGTTTAAAAATAACTAATCCAGTTGAAGCCTTTGGATGGGATGGGCTTCACAAGCCTGAATGTGATTTGCAGCAATGTAGGACCTGTAGCATTTCTTTGCCTGTAGGTGCAGCAGCTCTTTATAATCCTGTCAGGGGCTGTCAAACACCAAGAGGAAAGTGCATCCTGCCAGCAGAGCTGTGACAGAGTTTGGTGAGATGTGAGCTCAGACCAACCTGCACTCAGGCTACAGCCAAGGAATGACTTGTGCTGGACCCTTCCTCATCCCAGTGCTTTTTTTTTTTTTTTTTTTTGCAGGAGCTGCTCCTCGCCATGGCTGTGATGCAGCTGAAGTAGCTGCATTCTGCCTCTACCATCCTCCCCACAATTTTAACCAAAAAAGTTGTTTTTCATCCCCTAACGTGTAAAATGGTGAGTCTGCATTCTGCTCCCAAAAGTGGCAAACGTTAGTGATGGAGAAATGACCCCCAGCTCCCCTTAGGGCATCACGTCTCACAAAATAGCGCAGTCAGTCACAGAGTGCTGACATTAAAATGTGCAGAAGCACAGGGAGAGCAAGAAACACTAAAACAGACTGCAGAGCAGGGATTCTGCATTGCACAACCCACTAAAATATGTCTAATACTGGCATGCAAGTCTGCTTCGAGGCTGGAGTGATCTTAGTTCAATTTGCTCCGAGTCACTTTACAAGTGAGGTGAGGAAAACCAAATCCAGAAGATTCAAACTGCAAATGCACATCCACACACAGGTCTCAGCCAGCTGAACAAACCCCACCAGGATCCATAGCTGTGGTCCCTTTGGAGTCATTCTCTTTACAGGCTCCCTGTCTTGCCTCCCAAAAGAACAAAATTAATTCCAGCTATTGGCTTGCTCAGGCATACCAAAACATTTACAAATGTATATGGCAATTTACATATGTCAGCCCACACGGTGAGCTGAGTCAGAGCTGCTGCCAGCGCTCCTGCCTGCTCTTCCCAGGTTCCCAGGTACTGCCCTTGCTCTCCTCCCTTGCCTGGAGATGCCAGGAGAGCCCAGGCAGCTCCAGAGCAGCTCCGTGCTGCGTCACGCCTGAGGAATTCATCCCAGCGATCTTCCCAGGTGAGGGAATAGTTAAAAGCTTGCTGGGAAGCCTCTCAGCAGAGCATTTTTAAAGCTATTTCCTGACATCTCACCAGAAACACAGATCCCACTCAGTTTTCACTGCTAGTTATGTTCATGTTTCCATGCTCCCCTCAGAGACTCTCGCAGGAAAGGCTTCTCTCACACCTGCTCGAGGCACAAATTGCTGCCTGTTCCCCCAGGGACAAGCTCAGCACATCTCCAGCCTTGAGCAAAGCCTGAGCCATCCTGGGCAGCTGCCCCGTGCCCAGCCAAAACTGAATTTTGGAGAGGGGATGCCAGGGGGTGCAGCTGGACCCCCCAAAGGCAGGAGTTCCGCTGATGCCTCCCAAGGTCTTTCCTGCAGCACCAGCACCAACAGGTCCTGGCACAGGGTTGGGGCTAAGCAAAACCTTATAATTAGTGAAATCCTAACCATTTTTGTTCCTGTACGTTTTCTGTAGGGGAAAAAGCTCCCAGCCTGTGGAACATTGCGTTTTGAAATGAAAACCTGGTGTCTTTCTTGGTTGTGAGTGTGAAATGGGGACTCGAGGGTTGAAAGACATGTCAAATTATGGGAAGCTGCAGGGGCTGAGAATTCCTATCTCCGAGAATACTGCCTGTTACAGCCTTGACCTTTTCTGCAAATACCATCCTTCCCTATAAAAACGTGGCTTGGAGTTTATTTAGAAATTCTTTTCAAGTAAGAAGTCGTTCTTTGGAGAGTCTGCCGTGAGGTTCTCCGTGTAGAAGGAGGCTTTTTTAAGGTATTCTGCTGGGAGAAAGTGCCCCAGGAGCGGTGCTGGATACGCTGCCCTGCATCTCCATGGCTCTGGTGACACCACAGACACCAGCCCTGACGTGGTTCTGCAAGAGGAACCTCAGCAGGGCTGAAACCAGGGCTGGCTTGGCTGACACGGTGCAGGAACAAAATGCCCCCGTGGCACAGGCAGCACCAGCTTCCCCGGTGTCATTGGAAACAGCAGCTCATGGAAAAGCTAAAACCAGGCTGCACTTTAACACAGCACAGGATCAGCCCTCTGCTATCTGAGCCATCATGGCACGAAATCCCTTCTATAAACCTCGCTTCCATTTCTCAGATTTTCTGCAGTTTGTAGCTGCTTTTCTGTATCCCACAGTCACACCGGGCTACATTTGTCACCCATGAATAATCCCACTTACATTGCAGAGTCTCTTCCTACCCTGGAGAAAAATGCAGTGGGAGGTGTGGGGAAGCTCAGTGAAAGCTGACAGCCAGGAGAGACTGGGAAAGGCCTACAGAGCTCCTTATTTAGATGTCCTATTTTAAGATAAAATGAAGAGGAACTATGCACATTCAGCATTTTGCTAAACTGACATGAAACCAAGTCACTACAAAATCAGTTTGCAGAGGGATGCGGCGCACATGCTTGAAGCCTTCTGTAAAATATTATTGTTATTTATGATTGCAGCAGCTCCTGGCTGTCAGCAAGCCCCAACCTTGGGACTACTGATCCGTGTATCACAGGAGAGAACCCTGGCCAAAAAAAAGATTCCCTTGGTAGAAGGAAACATTGCCCTTTGCCTTCCCATGCAGAAAATGAAATAGTGCCTGCCTGGGCACTCAGCACTCACTCCCTGCACAAGATGCTTTGCAACAGCAGTGACAGGAATTACATGGTTTTCTCCCACCTACACTTGCTGACCCAAAAGCTGCCACTAACTGATGATGAGCCTGCAGAAGCTCATTAAAAGCGTTTTAGCCTGTACAGAAGGAGGGATTTAAAGCAGCCAGGATGACTTGGAGGGGGCAGAGGATGCCCAGGGAGGCTGGAACTGCTCTGCAGCAGGGAGGGGCTCCTGAGGGTCCTGCAGCCCATGGCAGCAGCAGCTGACTCTGCAGATTCCTGCAAAAGGAGATGTGTTCTGTGGCTCTGTGTGGGACATGGACTGGGGAAAGCTGGGACAGCCAACAGTCCAGGAGTGGGGAATGAGTCTGGGATAATAATTAAAGGCCCAATCTTGGGTTCATCAAAACTTCTGACAAAACATCTCATGGGTAATAACAGGACATTAGGATTAGGCTTTTGCCAAATCACTGAAGCTTTCCTGACTCCACAGGCTTGTCAGGGACAGTCTTGTCAAAACCAGAAAATAGATGAGGCTGAAAAGAATCTGTTCTCAAACTTCCCACATTCAGAAATGCCTGATCTGAGGCACAGGGTTTTCATGCAGCACTCCCTAAGCACAGACCATGTGCAAACCGTGGAAAAGCAGGACATCCGTAGTGTTTTCCACACAATCCAGAATTGTACAGCACATGAAGTGTGAAAAGGACTTGAATACTGCTTTTCAAAATCTGCAATGAAGTTCGCTAGGGTTTATGACATTATATACCATATTGCTTGAATTCTGGCCATCCTACACTTTCCTTCTGCTGGTCACATATCACAGCTTTAGCGCAGCCTGGAAAAAAGGTCAGGCCCTCTCTTCAAAGGAGAAAAGACAGCTGTACATCCCCAAGGACAATGGTAGTAGGATGATACCATTTTGGGGGGAAAATACAGCAATTATTCTGAGCAACAGCACAGAAATCAAAAACCTGAAAGGGTGGAGTGAGGAAGGAGCAGGGACAGTAGTGAGAACACGTGATGATGCCATTTCAGCACATAAACTCATTTAGGAGCTTGCTTGGAACAAGCTGTTCCTAGGGCATTGCCAGACTGACCAGACACAAGAACAGCATTTCAGCCCAATTGACCAACAAGCTGGTCAAACCCTCTCTCGTGCCACTGCCAGCCAACCTTGTAAACACCGAAGGGCAGATAAACATCCAAATGTTGCAATTTATTGGATTCACATTCCTCTGGCGATTCACCTATGTTTTCTTCTGTCGGGACGAGGGGTTGTGGGCAGCTCACAGGAGGATCATGTTCTCTACCAGCACGAGGCACAGGCAGGACAGAGAGGGCACAGAATGAAATGGGAAGCCCAGACTTCACAGGAAAAACAAAGTCCCCAAAGCAGCACCCGTCCTTATCTCCAAAAGGAAAACAGAATGTTCTCCTATCTTAGCAATTCTCCCCAGCACGAGAAAATGAGCGAATTTAAAACCTTTCAGGGGTCACAAAACCAGGTGCTGCCACTGAGGGCTCGCCTTGGAGCCACAGCAGCAGGGAAGGAGGGCTTTTGCAGGGTTTTTCCAGGGCTTTTCCAGGGCGGTGGCTGTGCGGCAGGCACGGCGTGTGGCCGGCAGCTGAGGCAGCGGTGACGCACGGCTCGCTGCAAGGACGGCACATGAAAGGCACGGGTCAGCTCGGTCCAGGAGATGCCCCAGCCCTGCACGAGGCCCTGGCTGCCACTGCAGTGCCACAGGTGCAGCCGCAGTGAGGCTTGCACAAGCCCTGCTCCAACACGCAGGACACACACCCCCACATCACGGTTCGCTCCTCCGGCAGAGAAACAGCGGGGCCAGACCCAGGGACCCTCCCGTGGCACTGGCAAGGCCACACTGATGTCACAGCAGGGCTGCTGCCCCCGGTCCGTCATTGGGATAAATCAAAAATTATTCTGATTGGAATCTTACGACCCAGAAAACAACAGCACAAAAGCACGAAGCTGGCTCTGGTTTCTCTTTATCAGATGGGTGAAATTGCCACCGAAACACAGGCCGGGAAAGACAACCCCACTGTCTCCAGGCTTGAGAAACAGATGCTGAAGCCCATCCAGGGTGGGGAAAAAAAAAATTGTGGGAGCATTTGCCAACATCTCTGTATCCCTAGTGAGGAACAGCACAACCAGCCAGGAGCAGGGTGGGATTGGATCAGCCCGCAGGAACAATCCCAGCTGCCTCTGCCTTGTGCCCTTCAACAGTTTCCAAAGACAGGGCAGCGATTGAGCAGAAAGAGGCCTTCGGAGCACTGATGTGTTATTTTATTTCTGGCTTTGAACTCCAGGACCTTACAGGATTCCTGGATGCGGGGTCGCTCACGCCAGGTGGATTTTCCTGGGGTCTCTGTTCCTGCCGTGCAGCGCTGGAAAGCTTCGGTGCCTGCTTTCCATCTGACAGCAGCACAGCTGAACCAGAGAGATGCAAAACTAATCGTGGGCAGAAGGGAGCCAGAGAGGGATTCCAGCGACATGAAAACCAGAGGGAAATGCCAGAGTCACGCTATCTGCGATCAGTATCTGTGACCCTTCATTTTCCAAGAAGTAGCAATGATAAGGCAGCTCTGCCCAGGTGAAAGATACCAGCAGGGCTAATTGTAGCTGAGCAGGCTGATTCTCATGGCAGTGCTGTTATCTCCCCAGATTCCAGCTCCCAGGGCTGCTGTCACTGCTCAGAATATCCAGCAGTGAGAGAGAGACAAGAGGGTAGAAAGCAGAGAGGAAAAAATTAGGAAGAAAGGAAGAGAGAGAAAAGGAACAAGCGGAAAGGAAAGTGTAAGAACAGACAAAGCTGAAAGGGGAGGAACAGAGGAAAGATGAGGAGGCAAATGGGGACTCTCAGCTGCTCCACAATTCCCTCTTACAGGGGTTTCAAGGGAGTGGAGCTGACGGCAGAAATTGCTCGCCGTGGGTGTATTTCAGGAGGCAAACTCAGCTCGACCCTTCCCTGAGGACACCCATCCTCTGCGAGGAGAGACCGGGATTATGTGGAAGGCACAGGGAGTACAGAAATTACTCCGGAGACATTACCTCTCCACTGACTACTAATGAGCTGCTAATGAGGCTTAGCCAGCGCACACAGTTTAGCACAGAAGGGAGGCTGCTCTGCTCCCTAAAAACCGCCCCGAGAGCCCAGGGATGTGCCTGTCCAGCGGGAAGGGAGGGCAAAGCCAGGACACTGACAACTCTGTCATCTTGCTATCCCTGCACCCACCCACCATTTTCCTGCTTCCCTTGTCCTACTCAATTTCCAGATTTTGGGCAGCCCCAGCCTGAAGCAGGAAGGAGCTGTGGGCACTGGAACGTGCTGTGCCCGTGCTCGGCCAGCCGGACCTGTCAGACCTGCTGCAGCTGGGTCCGGCCCACAGGATCATTAATTACCCTTGGTCCTCCTCCTCACATCCAGGTAAATACATGGTGCAAGAGTCCCTGGGCCGAGCAGGTGACGCTGGAAGCAGCCACAGCAAAGGATGAAAGGAGCAGGGAGAGGTGACTGGCTCAAAAACACGTAGCAGTGCCTAGCGAGGGGTGGAAGGGGTTTGTTGCCAAAACACAGGTGTCAGGAGCCAGCTGAGATGGGTTTTGTTTTCCAAGACACCCACCTGGGGCTCCAGGTATGGCCCAGGACCTCCTGGAGGCTGGTGGCTTCCTGCAGGCCAAGCAGGACTCCTGAATCTGCAAAATTAGAGCAGCGCCGGGTGCCCCAGGTCTCCTCATGCCGTCCCAGGGCACTGGGAAAACACCTCCAGAAGTATTTGGAAGCAAAATCCTTTAGGCTCAGACGGAAAAAGTCCAAACTCCTGACAACAACTCCTAGAGGCGTGTGCTTCAGGAATAAACGGCATGAGGGTGAGAGCAGAAAATGAGAAATCCTCCCCAGTCAAGGTCAATGCCAGCCTGAAAATACCTCTGGGTTATCCACAGGCAGCCAGTGGAGATGTACATTGAATTATTAAATTTTGGGGTTTTTTTTTCATTTCGCCTACTTGAATTTAAAATGACATCAGAAATAGAATCAAAATTATACCATCATCTCTTGAAATCCTTTGCACTACAGAGAAAAATTGCACAGATTATACATGGTGACAATGTATTAAAGGAAAGTCAAACTGCTGAAATGGTGGAAGCCACAGACCAGGACCTGAACATGCCAAAAAACTCAAGTTTTGAGGAAAATAAATTTTACTGCAAGTGTGGAAAAAACAATCAGAATTGTTCATTCTGATCTATTCAATCAGTTTGATTTATCACTCAAGTGTAATTAATGCGTTGAAGAGCTGGAAAGTTTGTTTTCCACTACTAGCCATGAAAAAGTCCAAAATATATTCTGTTATTACTAAAACTGTGAAGACCTTGACCAGCAAAAATATTTCATTTCACTCCCTACTTAAAAATAACCTCAACAAATCAGCTTTGTACACAGAACATGCCTTTGTACACTTTACTTTTCATCTGTAGTTGGTACATTAGGCGGCTTAATTTAGAAAATAATTCCTCCTCGTGACTTGTTTTCTGAATTCCCATTTCAATCCTGATCAATTTCATGATAAATCACAAAAGAAAACCAAGTCTTGGCAAAAAAGAAAAAAAAAAAAAAAAAAAGGTACAGCAGTTGAAGCCATTGGCAAAGGTCAGCTTGTTTCCCACAAAAAAAAAACTTTTCAGACTGGAGAACTGCAAGTGCAGCTCGTCCTGTCCCACGAGAACACAAGGTGGGGATCTGGGGGCAGTAATATCCTAAACTGCTGCCATGAGATTCCCCGGAGCACAGCAAGCAGGAAATCTGAGTGCAGTGTGTGAGCCAGGATCCCTGCACGGAAATAACTGCAACCCGCATCGGTCTGGGACAGGACTGGGATTCGGAACACGAATATCTTGATTTAAAGCCCGATAAGGTCAATCCCCTGGCTCTGGAGCAGCCCCAAGCTCAGCCCAAAGCCGCCTTCACTCCTGGGCACGGCGCAGAGCAGGCACAGCAACGCGGGTGAGGAATTTCCACCCATTCTGCCCCGACACCCCCAGGTCTGTGGAGCGGGCAGGAGGTGGAAGAACCACCACTGAGCCAGTTTGCCCTGGGAAGGAGGGACAGAAGCATTCCCCAGCCCTCACCAGCGCTTTTGGGGTTCACCGGGGTTCCCCCAGTGCTGCCAGCAGCCCCTGCAGCCCTCCCAGCCCCGGCACAGCTTCGGAGTCCAGCCCTGTCCCCCAGCAGCAGCGCCCACCCACGCGCCTCTCCCAGAGCCACAATTCCCGATTCTGCAGCACCATCTTCAGCAAGAGGGAGGAAAACACCTTCGGCAGGCGGCCCCGGAGGAGCTGCGGTGACAGCCAGGAGCAGAACACCGGCAGCAGCCGCAGGTTTGCATCAGGGACGGGGAGCTATGGCATCTGCCATCCCAGAGAAACCCCAGCACAGCTGAATCTGGGAATGGTTTGTGGGATCCCGTGGTTTCTTGTTAAACTCTCCTGCCCTCACAGCCCGTTTCCTGCCTACAGAAAGGCAGCCTTGGGCTGCTTTGCACCCAGCTAAAGCCAAGTTATCTCGAAAATTCTCTGCTTGAGTTTGCTCCCAGCACAGCCCTCCACCAACCTGCCCTGCACAGCCACAGCCACCACAGGAAGGAGACAAATGTGATTTGTCCAGAGCCTAAAATGTCAAATATGGGCCCCACAGCCTCTAACACATTGTTCCACAGCCCCAGAACTCCCACACTCTCTCCCATGTGGATTTAGAGCATCAGGAAGGGAAAAAAAACCTTCACACTCTTCTACCTCCCCCCTGCTCAAGCAACAAGGATGAGGAGAGGACATAGAGGAGCTGGAGGTGTTTGCTGCAGGTTTTCAATGTGTTTGATGACAATCCCTGTCAGGTCTCCTCATTTCTGGAGAGGAGCTCAGTTTTCTCCTGTCACTGTCCAGGTATAACTCTGAGAGTAACGGCAGGCGAGGTGCAAGGACTTAAAATAGGAGTAATATTAATTTAGAACCTCCAAAACATGGACAATGGGCTCTGAAACAGTGGAAACCTGATATTTACTAAAAGCCAACTCTGAGATATTATTTCAAGAGCTATTTCAGTAAAAGGAAATAAAATTTAAGAAGGTATTTTCAGGAAAGTCACACTCAGACCATTAGTCCTGAAGTTAGTAGTGTTTGCTTAGGAGAAAAATAATCCAAATGGACCAAAATTACCTGTCATTAAAACATCCGATTTTTTTAATTCTGCATTAAAAGAAAAGCAGAACAATGGGCTGCTGGGAGGGAGAGCAAAGCTCATCCTTGTGCACACTCAGGGAGAATCTGCCCCTTCGTGTCTGGCAGAGTGGGTGGACATAAAAACTTATTTCAGCTAAAGAAAAGCCGAGGAGGGTGAGAACAGCCACCCTGTTAAGTGCTGACTCTCAAAGCCTTCGACTCCTTTCGGCAGCGCCAACTTTTCCCACAAAGCCACAGCTCAGATCTCCGTGCAGCAGTGGCAAAGGGGTGCAAATTCTCCGAACTCAGGGAGTCGTGCAGGCCACAGATTCTGGTCGGGATTGCCAAAGTTATGGACGTTTTCTCGAATTATCGGGGTGGGGGTTTGTCCCTGTGTCTTTTTTATTCACAAACTCTCTCGTCCTCTGAGCTCCGGAGCTCCCAGCTGGGAGTGCAGCTCCCACAGTCCTCATCCCTCCCTCCCTGCAGTTCCGTTCTGCTTTCACTTGAAGGCAACCTTGCGCTGCTGATGGAAGGAGAAAGGGGCTGGGGAAGCATCGCAGCTGCTGGAGCCGCAGGGATCCCAGAATTCCAGGATGGGTCAGGCTGGGAGGGACCACAGTGGGTCACTGGTGCCACCTCCCTGCTCCAGCAGGGCCACCCCAGAGCTCAGGGCACAGCAGTGTGTCCAGACAGCTCTGGAATATCCCAGGGAGGAGACTCCACGGCCCGTCTGGGCTCTGCTCAGGGCTTGGGCACTGCCCAGGAAAAAGGTTTTTCCTCATATCCAGGTGGAACTCCCTGGGATCAGTTCCTGCCCATTCCCCTTGTCCCATTTTTGGGCCCCCAGAACAGAGCCTGGGCCTTGCTCTGACCCCTCCCTCACAGGTGCAACAGGGCTCAGGCACAGGGGGAAAAAAACGTAATTGTTTTTATAAAATTTGATTAATCAATATTTGAACATTGCTGACTTTCCATCCAGCTCCTCTGAAGGTAGTTGAACCCCTCTGGACACAGCCTTGCAAAGAGCAGGGAAGAGGATCGGCAGCTGCAGATGAACAAACACAGGGGAACAAAACAACCCTGCCTTGGCTCCTCTCCTCACCTAAAACATCCACAGTGACCACAAGAGCAGGGACAGTTCCATTTCGAGTGGGGACAGAACCAGCTGGAAGGAGGGATATTTCCTAATCAGCTGTCCCTGAGGAATTTTATCCTTGGATGCTGGTGGAGCTGATTATCTGGGCCATTAGTGAGTGAACTTGTGAGGGACAGGTGAGATACAGCAGGCGGGCAAAGGCAGGGTCTGTCCTCAAAAGCAGGGAATGAGAGCAACCAGGCAATTCCAGACCTGTCTGTGGTGCCAGGAAAAATCACCGGGAGAAATAAATACCTGAAAAAACCCCAGGTGAACAGCAGGGCCTGTGAAATGGTCAGTAGTGAGTGCTGCATGGTGATGGGGTTTGTGCAGAGGAAAAGAATAAAAGGAGATGCAATGCAGAAGAATTTAAGAGCCCAAGGTATTAAATTTGGGTTTTCCATTAATTTCAGGGAACAGACACATTGATAAATTACACACATCCACCTCCTGACACTTCTTTGGAAGGAACAGCCAATAACACTGCTGTGCATGAAACTGCATTTATGAAACCACTCTTCAAAGCAGAGCAGCATTTAACGTTTTCTTCTTTTCCTCCTGCTCAAAATGACCATCTGGCAACAGATTTTCTGGAAGCAAGCCTTTTCTCTGGTTTCTGTTTGGGGACAAACCTGTGCCAACTTCCAGCAGTTCATGTGATTTAGGGATGCAGAATATAGTTCTCTCCTGAAACGTGCGTGGGCTCCGAGTCAGATTCAGACAGTGAAAAGATCTGGTGTGAAGCAAGCTGTGGGTTACAGTACAATTTTCTCTCTGTGCATGCACTGTGCCAAACCAGAGAGATTTGCATCCCTTTCCTGCAGTCTCAGGCCAAATGGTAAATTCTGGATATTACCCCCAGTTATTTTACCTGCCCTAAGCGCATCAAACCTGTCTGAAGTCTCATTTAAAACTCCTAGGAACTCTTATTTGGAACTGTAAGATGCAAGATCCTCCTCAGATTTAGCAGGAGCAATTACAGTCAATTAAATTTTCTTTAAAAATAGAATGAAATCTCTCTGCAAGGAGGTAAAAGGTCTCAGGAGCAAAACCTCCCATTTCAAGAGGGTGTGGGAGTCTAGAAAGACATCCCAAAGGAAGAACAATTCTCCCTCTGTTCATTTTAGAAGCAACATCTGCAACTTTTAAGAACTAAACTGTAGTGCCTGAGCTCAACCATCAGCGCACACACAGAGCCTTGGAGACACAGGCAGGGAAAAAAAGGCTCCTTTAATGACCTGCACTGCCCCTGTAACCATCCAGTCCCGTTCCACCCAGTCTGGGGGCAGAAAAGAGGAAATGAAACCTAATTCCCTGCTTGGGAACTTCAGGCCAGATTTCTGATCTTTTTTCCAAACGTCCCACATGACAGAGCTCTGAAACCTGGCTGTGTCCATCTGGGATGGGCAAGGAGCTGCACAGCCACGGCCTGGGGACAGCACCAGCAGGAGGGGGAGCTGGGCTCTGCAGGCTCAGGGCCACCAGGGGATCAGGCAGAGGACAGCCACATGGATCCCTCAGGAATGTCACCAGCCTCCTGTTATTCCTCAGAAAAATCTCCAGGAAACCCTCACTGAATAAAATTTTTCTTAAAGGTCTCGTCCTTCTGTGTCTATAATTTGGGTGGCTGGTCTTGGAGTGTGCTATCAATAGGTTAAAAACAGCTTGGCTTTTATTGCTTGGAGATAAAAGGTGGCTAAACAATATTTCCAAGGAAAGAGGTTTGTGTCTGAGTAGAGGAAAAGAAGGAGGGAGTCTCTCTGCCTTTGCGAATGCAATGAAATGCAAAAAGAAACATCAAAACCTGGGAGAAATTGATTATTTTGTAAAATTCCTTTCAGCTGTAACAGTCCCTTCTTTTATTGTCATTTATTACATCTACATCACCCAGGGAGCAATAGCTCCAGCCCGGCAGTGGCTGCTGAGCAGAAGCCCTTGGGTGTTTGTAGGAGCTCAGCATTGCAGGGAACTCCTGTGGATAACACCCACAGCTGCTTTTAACACAGACAAAAGTCAAACAGCCGAGGTAAGGAACTCCATCAAGGCATTCATATCAAACGGGGAGGGGGGAAACTGGGTGAAGATGTGGCTCCAGCTGAAAAGAAAAGAGCCAAGGACCTCCCTTGCTTGGAGAAGCTGCCCAGGCTGTATTTCACCTGATTAGAAGAGAGTGATTCCAGTTCCCTGTACGTGGGCCCAGAGAACAGGGAGCATTACCTGCTGAAATCAGGCAGGAGCTGAGATGCTGCCCTGCACTGGCAGCAGCTCCGAGGCTGCTCCCCAGCCAGCTGTCAGCTCCTCGGACTCACCAGCTGCGCCCTGGCTGCCCCCACACCACAATCTCTGCCCGTGTCAAATGTCCCGTTTCCCCAAGTCTGCAGCGCTCGGAAAACAGAGGATCCAGACAGTGCTTTATCTCAGTGACAGCTTTTTCTCAAATCAGTTGGGAAAAACACGTTCAGCTATTGCCAAGAAAGATCTCCCACAGCTATTGGCACCATCAGCCCTCGGCTGCGTGGTTTCCCAAGTGGCACGAGGGATGACAGATTCATATTAATTCCAGTCAGCAAATGGATTATAAATACTCCCCCAGCCAGTTGCCACCTGATAGGACTGTCCTTGAGTCCTCCAATTGTGGAAGGGACTTGTCAACTCTAAATTTACCCACCAGCATGTATTGTATAAAGCATATTATTCTGTGATCCTCAGTAGACACTTGTGCTGTAGGCCAGCGTGGATTAGACCAGAAACTGCTGGTTCCATCAGCCAGACAGACATCTCACCATTGCTTATCTCGAGCTCTGGAGGGCAGGAAGGAGAAAGGGACGGGTTTGACAGGATGAGTTGGTGTTTTGGTCGCGGAATTGCCACGGCGCTCGCATCGAGTCTGAGTTCATAAAGTGATCAAAAGCTGGGCCCACCTCACACCTTTCTGATGAGGTAACAGCTTCTGTCCCCAAGGACAGCCTTTCCCAGCAGGAAAATGTCCCACCACGACTGATAAAAGTGAAGCCACTCCAAGGATGGGGTGTCCCAAAGCAGACAGAGCTGATACCGAGCAGGATGAGATAGCAGTCCCTGGAAAAAGCAGGATGCTGCAAGTTTGTGCAAATGGACTGTTCACTTGAAGAACCATAATTAGAGGGATTTAACATTTACAAAATGGAAAGAAAACAAAAAGCAAGCAAGGAGCTCTACTTTTTTGTAGCTTTAGAAGGGTCCAAGTGCCTGCAGGTGGAGCAGATGCACATGTTGTGGGCACCTGTCTGCAGCAGATTTGCTCAACCCAAAAAAGAGGCTGCCTGAGTGGGAGGACAGTTTGTAAACTATCAGTTCAGGCTTTTACCCAAGGCAAACTCCTTTTTTTTTTTTTTTTTTCCTGTTTCTGGTTCATGCACTAAAGCTTTCCAAGCTGGCCAGCTGGAGAAGCCTCTCATCATCCCTGGCTCCCCACCTAATGGAGACTTGCCTCATATTTCCATTATTTTCACTTGCTAAACACTTTTCAGCAGCTAAGCCAAATGGTACCTGCCTGTTTTTTGGAACCTGTATCTTCCTGCTTGCTTTGGAAAATCTCAGGAGAGAACAAGGCTGGAAAACAACATATCAGAAAAATCCTGGGGATTTTTGCCTTGAGCGACTGTAGCGTATCTGTGATTTAGGAAAGGATCTGACCTTTGTAATAGGACCAGGAGTTTTGTCATCTATGTGAGAATCACCTAAACATAACCAAGTTACCTCCCCATTAAATAGCAATTTCTGCAGGTTTTGCCCATGCCTGGAATGCTGTGGCATCTTTTAACCTCCAAAATCCTTTTCATTCACACTGCAACAATCTCACATGGAGTACCCCAAATCCATGGATGCTTTTAACCTCAAACTCTGCACCTTAAATCCAGGGGTAAAACTCCCGGGTTATTTTCTCCCCACACATGGGATAGGCAAAGGCAGAACCTCTCATACCTTCAGAGCACTTGGACACCCCTGAAATGAAAGAGGAACTGGAAAACTCTGAGGTTTAGGACCTTGCTGTGGAACAAGGCTGGGAGCTCAACAAGAGGGATAAAACCAAATATTGAGTTGTTACTTGCTGCACAAGCACTGTGCATCCTGTGCACTTTGGGAGACAGGCTTTAGGGGGAAAAGGCAAAGCTGAAATAAACCCAAAAGCCTGACAGGGAATGGACACAACAGAGTCACATCCTGAGTGCCGAGGGCCTGACTTTGCAGCTCGCTCAGTGTCCCTTTCACCTCACTTTTGCTCACGTGTGATACACACAAAAACAGCTCAGAGTGGCTCCAGTCATAAAAGGGGCTTTTCCAAAATGAAAATTTACCCCAGGGCTAGTGGAGGTTACAACAAAAATGCACACAGAGACAACAGCTCTCAAAACGTAGAGCAGAAAACAGTAACGCAGGATATTTTACCCTACTGGAACTTTAATCCAGCTGATGCTAATGAGTCATTCAGAACCACCGTGGTGGGAATGAGGACAAGATGCTCTCTTTTTCCATCAGATCTCCACCACGGAGTTACCCCAGTCCATTGCCTCCCCCCTCACAGCACCAAAAGCCTCGGCACCAACACAGCCACGGCTCAGCCCAGCAGAGGTTTCACATCCCTGGCGAAATGGAAGTTCCCAGGACAGGAGATACGTGGGGATTTTCCGCTCCGTTTTACCACAGCTTCCATCACCTTAAGAGCAGAACGTTGCCTGGATGTGAACCACTGGATCAGGTTCATATTTTGTAAATATTATTGTTCTTCCATGAACTTTGGCATCAATGAGAGTGAAGCTGGAGAGGCTGGAATATGACACAAGGCTTTGGAGCTTGGCTCTTATTTGTCCATTTTTTAAAAAGCAGGGGGGGACAAGGAAAAGGATAGTTTAGAATTGTGGTTAAACACTTTTTTTTCTCTAGAGACATTGAGGATTTTGCCTTTGCTTTGTTTATTCTTCCCTGGGACTAAGTAAAGTCATATTTTTAAACATAGGACATCGCCCCCTTTCCTTTTATATGCTGAAATCCTGAGAGTTGCTCTAGACAGGGCTCAGGCTGCTCTGCCTACTTGGAGCCAAATACATCCTTCAGAGTGTTTGCTTGTGGCCTAAGAACGTATTTATTTTTTCAGTCATTCCACTTGGACGTACCGTTGTTCACTTTCATGACTCGTTCTCTTTTAAATCACAGCATGTTGATAAAGTTTCTAATTTTTCAACTCAGTTCTGTTATGAAAGTTCAAGCACACGAGTGATCCTTGTGATTCAGATATTCAAAATTTGATCAGCACTTTAGGATCTTATTGAATCAGTGCTTACATATTTCCTTATTTCTCTTTGGGGAGTTTATTGTCTTTTTACTTTTTTTAGAAGAGGATGCATCATCCAGCTCTGCCACACACAAAACCGAGGACATATTTTTACCAAAGCATGTCTGACAGTGAAGATCCTGGCTCAAAGTAGGGATGTGCCCCCTCATTCCAGGATGGAAGCCGTGGATCAGCTAATCCTGAACTTTATGTATGGAAGTGGTGGTGGAAACAACTTCTGTTGGACACAGCAAAGGGAAAAAGCCTCAGAAAATAATTCAGGGTAGAGATTTCCACTTCCCTGGGCTGGCTGTGCCTAAAACCCAAACCCAGGGAATGAGGATCCTGGAGGGGGCAGTCCCCCTGTGAGGACAGTGTCGAGTATCCCTGCGCTGGGGGTCGGGAATTCCTTGGGCACGGAGGGGAAGCTGCAGGGCTGGAGAGGGGAAGGCATCTGGGAAGGAGCAGTGCGGAGCCTGACAGCTCGGAGACCGCCAGATGTTTTCATCATTACGGAAAAAATCTGTTGGTGCCTCTTTGCCCAGAGAAACGCTGGAGGAGGAAATGTCCTCTTGAGCTCTGATCAAGGCTGCACATTAAAACTGCGCTGGGCCAGGGTCAGAGAAACAACAGGAATGAGAGGAAGGGATCTTTTCAGACTCCGGCTCTAACCTGAAATGTCAAGGTGCCCCAAAAAGCTGCAGTGCCTGCCCAGGGAGCTTTTCCCAAATCAGAGAGCTGGAGATGGGGCCCGCGTTGTGTTTCTCCAGCACCATCACCTTTTTTCTCCCTCTTGCCTCCGCTTGCAGCAGGTGCTGCCCCAGGAATGTGCACTCCTGCAGACACACAAACCCCGGAGATGCTCAGCCGGGGCTTGCAAGGAGACTGAGCCCAGCAAGACCGCAGCCAGGGGCTGGAGATCCCTGTCCTGGCTTCCAAAATCAGCTCTGAAGGAGCCGCGCTGTCCCCCTGCCCCAGACACCCCCGGGTGACACAAAACCCCGCTCCCAAAGCCCAGATCCCCACAGTCCCTTCCCCCTCGGGACCCATCCCTTCCCGCGGATCCCGCTTTCCCAAAAACAGCGCGGCCCCGCCGGCTCCCCTCACTAATTTTAGCTTTCAGGCACGGGAGATAGGCTGTAATTAAAAACCAAAAGTAACTCCCCAGCACCGCCCGGGAGAAGAGCGGACAAAAAGCATAAGAAAGTGACAACAGCCAACCCCAAATCCTTTCAGTTCTTTATCAAATAAACCCTGCCCGCGAAATTAAAGCGTGATTAACGTTTCGTGCGTTTCACTTGGATTTTGTTGTTGTTGTTGTTGTTCTTTAATTGGCAAATACAAAAGGCGGTGGCGGCTGGGCTTGATCCGGGCAGGGATCTCACAGAGCTGGCAGGGGAGAAAGCACCGAGGCACCGCGGGCACTTCTCCCTCCTTTCCTCCGGTTCTTTTTGTTGGATTGCCAGGACTCCAAGAAAAAAATAAAGGCTGCCGTTTAAAAGGTGTTTTCCCTCTACCGCTGGAAAACGGGCTGATAAGGAATGCAAAATTTAGGGAATAAAAATTCAGATCTGGTTTTATTTAGGCGACGTTCCTTTGAAATATTATTATTAATAAAAAATACTCGCGAAGATAACCAAAGATGGAAAATTTTATCCAGAATAAGAAAAATAAAAGGCAACAATTTAGAAGAACGTTTACAATATTTTCGTTTCTTTCTAGCCTTTTCTGCATGCCATGCACTTGAAATATCTGTGTTTTATGTACAGTAAATGATACATTAATCAGGCTGATAAAAACGCTTTCTCGGTTGTGTATTTACCGGTTTCTCTTTCTTACATATT
The DNA here is from genome assembly GCA_013397795.1 of Orthonyx spaldingii. Taxonomy (NCBI): domain Eukaryota; kingdom Metazoa; phylum Chordata; class Aves; order Passeriformes; family Orthonychidae; genus Orthonyx; species Orthonyx spaldingii. The sequence goes on along the minus strand of VZTJ01002595.1, from coordinate 839,845 downwards.
TTAATTTTGCAGGGATTTCTCCCCAAATGCTTTCTTTCTGCAAAAGAAGCCGCGGGAGCGCCCAGAGTTTTTGCTTTCCAGAGAGGATGCAAGAAATGGAACAATTTGGAGAAACCGATCCGTTCCCCGTCAGACCTTTACAAAACCCAACAGCCGATAATTTCCCCGNTCCCAAAAAAATTACATGAACCCCCTTCAAAAAAAAAAAAAAAAAAAAAAGAAAGAAAAAAAAAATCGGCTCAAAGTCCTGATCCTGCTCCGGGCAGGAATCGTCCGGGAGTCCCGGCGGGGCTGAGCTTTTCCCGGTGCCTCCGTTTGCGGGATTCGGGAGAGGGAAAGGAGGAACCGGCTCTGCCAAATACGCGTCTCAGGGCAAAAATAATCGCGGGTCCCAGAGCTCCGAGGTAGCGGCGGGTATTCCTTTCTGCCTTTTAGTTTTGGTAGTGGTTGGTTTGTTGTATTCGGAGGGGATGATGGTTATTGAGGGGCGGTTGTTGTGGGTTTTTAAAATTATTTCTTATTACCTGAAAGGGGCGCGGCGCGCCCACCAGGAGCGTCACCCTGGGGAGCGGGGGGCATTTCCCGGGACTGCGAGGAAAAAAAGCGGGGCCGAAGCGGGAATTCGCCTTTCTGGAGCAAGGGGAAGGCAGGAAAGGCAGAGCGGCCATGCCGGCAAGGCCCGGGGGAGCGGAGGGGACAGGGAAGGGGACAGGGAAGGGGACAAGGACACACACAGCCCTCCCGCCCGCCGCTCGCCCCAGGACAGGCGATTTCACGGCTCTCCGGTTGTGGGTCACCGGCTGGGAGCAAAGGGGACGCGGCCGGGAGACGCCGGAGAGGAGCCGGAGGTCAGCGCTCTGTAACTCTACTCGCCCGGGTTCATCCTGCCATCCGTCTCGGCGGCGCTGATCCCTCGGGAAGGGGTTTTTCCAGAGGGCAGAGCCCGGGCTGGATCCTGCCGCGGGAGCCCCGGGCGGAACCGGCGGGGCTGAGCCGGCACCCCCGGGCAGGGCGGTGCCGGGATCGCGGCCGGTCCCTCCTCACCTCTGCGGGCGTGCGTGAGCGAGAACGGAACACTTTTAAGACAAATAAAGCCCGAACACCGTCTCACGTTAAACGTGACCCCCCCGAGCGGCCCTGCCCGCTGTCCCGGCCCCCCCGGGCTCCCGGGGAGCGCCGAGCGCGCACGGTGACATCGCAGGACGGATCGGGTTTTACGCGGCCAGCAGGAAGTATCCGAGAAGTCAGAGCTTTATCTCCGCCGGAAAACATCGTGCGGACACACAAACCGCAAACACCCTGAAATCTTGCGGCAGTTTGGGGCTTCCCGGCCAAGCGCCGCTCCCGTTCCCAGCGCAGCCGGTGGGAACTCTCTTTTAGTTTAGAGCTTTGTCCTTCGAAACAGCCCAGACTTCACAGTGCCCGGAAGGAATTTCGTTTTGAAACAGCTTTCCTGTCCATCACCAGACCCCGGTGTGCCCTGGCCACAGGACACGTGTGACAAAGCGTTGTCGCTTGGAAGCCTCTTCGGTGGTTTCATTCCCCGTCCCTAAAAATCACCGTGTGGCTCTTGTCCTGAGTGCGTTCCCCAAGGAAACGTAACGAACAAGTGACTTTTGGGATTACCTGGACGCGTTAAAAAACTTTTTCTGGAGCGCAGAAAAGCGACGGGTCCGAAACAAGCGCAAATAACGCGAGCGCTTCCCCGGGACGGGGAGAGGGCGACGGGAAGGTCGGAGAACTCCCCCATCGCTCTCTCTTCACCAGCGAACACAGCACAGTCACAGGCAGGGGGGGAAAAAAAAGTTACAGGCAGGATAAAATTAAAGCTTTTCATTTATCTGCCCCGTTCCCAGCTTTCGCTTCAGCCGGGAGGGAGAAAACACTTGCAGCACTCGAGGTGCAAGAACCAGTGGAATTGTCAGATTCCAGGCACGGAGCCCAGGGCAGGAGGGGAAACTCCACGGAGGCATTTGCTATCCGAGTCCTCCTGCCCGAGTCACCGGCGGAGGCGGAAAGAGGCCACCGGGCCACCCCCGGGCCATCCCCCGACCTGCCCGGGAGCGGGGCTGAAGGTGCCCAAACCGAAGCATCACCGGAGAGGTTTATCCTGGGCTTTGCATCAGTTGTCCCGTAATGAAGGGGAGGCTCTTTGGTGCCGTCCGGCTGCTGCATTCCGGGCTGTGCCCTGGCCCCCGCCGGCATCCGCGCTGTCCCTGCGGTGTGCGCGGAGCGAAGGGCCCGATTATCTCCTGAATGCCGGGCGGGGTGAGCAGGGAGCGGCGGCGGGAGATGCTGGAGGGGTGACAGCGGCCGCCGGGCTCCCCTGGCCCCGGCCCCGCCGCCCGGTACCGGGGTTGGCCCGGAGGAAGCCCCGGGCTCGCAGCGCAACCGTCCCGAGCACCGGGCACAGGAGAGGCCCCTCTCCAAGGCCGGCTTCATGTCAAGGTCAAAACTTTTTTTTTTGACGGCCGGAAAAGGCGAGCTTCGTTAGAGCTTGAAAGGAGCCGGGAGAAGAAGAGAATGAAAATAAAATTTTAAAAATGGGAGAAATAAAGGGGGGGGGGGAGGGGAACGTAGGGAGAAAAAGAGGTTTTAATTGCGGCAGAGCGGAGTGCCTGGACAGCTCCAAAGCCTTTTCCCCCTGCAGAATTCCAGAGGGGTGAAAGCAAAACCTTCCCTCGCCCCAGCAGCCCCCAGGCGCGCTCCGGGACTCGGTGGGACCCTGCCGGCAGAATTCATTCAGCCGGGGCTCGCTGGCTCGCAGCACCCTTTTCCTGATGGTTTGAAAGGAAAAACTGCCCCAAAGCCCCTGGGGAGCCCTCGGGGACCCGCAGAGATCGCGGGGTCCCGGCGGCTCCCGGCGCCACGGTGGGAAGCGGGAGATTGGCACCGCTTCTCGCCAGGAAAGCCTAATCGGCTATTTCTGGACTACTGGCTCTTAACAAATCTATAGCACCTGAAGTGTTAGCACTCAATTAGTGACAAGGTTTCAAACCCCGGCGTTTACTGGCGAGGTATAAACAGAGTCCTCGGGAGATAGCTGGGAATTAGAACGGGAGGGGGGCCTGGACATCTTAACCGGCTGGGATTAGGAGGAAAACTTTTTTAAAAGGTACCATCTCTCTCTCTCTAAGCAGTCCGACGTGTCGAAACCTCAGAGGGAGAGAGGATGTGCCCTCTGGAGCTAATTGCGGGGTTGGGAATTTTTTTCTGTTTGTTTTGTTGGTTTCAGCAAGAAAACGTTTTGGTGTCTTTTTTAAGAAA
>VZTJ01002595.1:817146-836121 GCA_013397795.1 Orthonyx spaldingii | reverse complement strand
GGGCCTTTATTTACTTTTTTTTTTTTCTTTTTTTTTTTTTTTTTTTTTAATGTTATTTAAACGCGATCAAAACGAGTCCGCAAAAGGTAAAAGTGATGCAGGAGATTTCGGGGTCCCGACCCCACCGGACCCCCGGGCAGGTCCCCCCGGGCTGGGCAGGACCCTGCGGGCTGCGAGCAGGGTCCGGAGCCGGGGGAAGCGGCCGCCTTTGTCCCTTCGGCTGGACAGCCGGGGCCTGGCTTCAGCGGGCTGCTGGAGAGCCCCGGGAAAGGGAGAGAGGGGCTGGGAAAGGGGGGAGGAATGGGTGCTGAGCCCCGACCCGGAAAGTCCGTGAGCTGCTGTGTGTCAGTAACTTATTCATCAATCAGCCGGACACAGAGCAGACCCGGCCTCTCTTCGCGGAGTGTTTGCTTTTTCACCAATTATTGCGGCCCTGCAGCTCTTTTTGTTGATACAGTAGTTCTAAAAAGTGCTAATGTTCATTTATCAGGGGGCCGAGCCCGGGACTCCCACTAGTTGTGATTCTTCCAAAAATATAAACACGAAGAGAAGGGCTGAGGCTAAAGCCCCCATTTGTTTCTAAACTGCGGTATTAAAAGTGATGCAGTGTTGAAGATAAAGCGGAGATAACGCTGTCTGTCTCCAATGAATGTCTCCCCGACGCATTAATGACATTCCAAATGATAGCTCCGGCTTATCGTTCAATTAATCACTTCCACCCTCTGCAGCCGGGCCCACATCGATCGGCAGCCGCCGCGGGACCGGGGGGGTTCCAGGGAGCCCGGCAATCCCCAATTAATCCCGGATTGTCCCGCCGGGAAGCGCTCCGGGCCCGGAGGGAGCCGGGTCGGACCCGCCGGGTTCCCCGGGGACCGGAAAACCTCCGGGGCAGGAACTGGGAAAGGTGTGGGAAGGGAATTTTGGCCCGGGATAAAGGAAGGGAGCGCTGGGAGCCGTTTCTCCCATGCCGCGGGATGGGGATGGCACCAAGGCGGACCCGAGACGCGGCTCTGGGTTTGGGGAGGATCGGGGTCCCTTCGTTACTTTAGTCTGTGTGTAAGCCATCCCTATCAGCTCGGAACAAAAAGGAGGCGACGAGCTTAAGAAAGCCCGCGGAGGGCCGGGGGTGCCGCAAACACTCTGCAAAGTCCCTGCTCAGGCCGCTCTCCCCAGGCTGCCCACACCTTCCCCGGGCACTTCAGCCTTTCTCCTGCGAGAGAGGAGCATCCTCGAGCTCGGCCGACCCCTCCCCTCGATAAATCGCAATATTTCAGTCCTCCCCGCTGGCAGGGATCGCTCACACTGTCGCCGCCACAGCCGGGGCTGGTTCGCCACCAAACCGCTCCCGGGACAGCCTCGGGCGGCTGCGAGCGCCGGGGATGCTGCGGCTGCGGGGGCACCGCCCGCAAAAACATCCGCAATGAAACTCCCCAGACGGGAGCCCGAGGTGCCAAGGCACAAAATCTCGGGGGGCAGCGGCGGGTCCGTTCAGGAGGGAGCAGCTGGGGGTGGACAGGCGCTCACCTTTGCAGGAGGGTCCCTTCCAGCGGGAGGAGAAAGGATTTGCACAACTGTGACCCCAAGGGCACCCCAAACTCAGCGCATCCCTTCAGGGTCTCTCTGCTCTGCTCCCCCCGCCCGGGGCCGAGCCCACCCCCGCGCCTCTCTCAGCCGGGCGCTGGAGCGCTAAAAGAGATTCTTGATTTATTTTATTCTTTTTTCTCGCCCCACGAACCCGCAAAGCCCCGAGACGTCCCCACTCAACCTGCGACTTTGCAGCTCGAGTTTATTTCAGCGACTCCATGCGAGTTAAATGAATGAGGGGCCACCTCTTCTCCAGGAACCCGGGGCCGTGCTGCGGGATCCCCCGAGCTGCGGGACCCGGCCGGGTACAGCAGCCCCGCGGCCGCTCGCGTTACTTATTCCTCTCTTACCCCTGTATATTTTGCAACACCTTCAACCCGCGCTTGTTTTGGTTAATTTTTTAATTTTTTTTCTCCCCCAGACAGCGCTGGAGTTTTTTTTTTTGTTTGAAAGCTTTCCGAACAAACGGGAGGAGAACCCAATCGGCATTTCCCTCTCCAAAGCCAGGCAGGGGCTGCTCAGGGTCTCTCTCCTATCACTGGACATTGAAAGCACAGGGCTGCTTCAGAATGTTCTGTGTAAACCCTGAGGGCGGATTTCCCCTTGAGCGCGCTTCACACAGCAGTGAACTCCCGTTTTTTAGTTCCTGCCATCGGATATTGCAGAACACTAAAAACGAAACCTCCGTTCTCTCGCTTAAAAAAAATTATATTAAATCAGCACATATTTGGTTGATGGTTTCCTCCCGGCCTGTTTATTTAATCTGACTGTATGATAGATAGCGTCAGATAGTGACTTTGTACACATTAAGCCATTCTGTTCCTTTTTTCCCATTTCTTTTTTTTCCCAAACGAAAGAACAAACCCTGCGCTGAAAAGCCGCATAAATGCAGTGCCGCCCCTTTAAAAGCGCGGAGATGTTTTTGAGATCTATTACTATATTAGGTGACATGGAACTTTGCATCTCTCATACCATCACCGCAATGTTGGCCAATAGAAAGCTAAAGTCACCCAAAAACTGCATAGTCCCTCCTTCCCTGGCCTTATGGTCCGCTCCTACCTGCCCGAGCGCACAAGTCCAGGCTCCTCTCGGGAATGCTATGTGCCCCCTCCGGGAGCCCACGCTCCACCAGCGCTCCACCTCGGCCGCTCCCCACCTCCTTTTCCATGACCCTGGGCTGCGGCCGCTGCCCCGCTGCCCTCCGCAATGTTCCCTAGCCCTGTGACCACCACCCCCTTCTCGGTGAAGGACATTCTCAACCTGGAGCAGCAGCAGCAGCAGCACAGCGGCCTGGGCTCCATGGAGCTGGCGGCGCTGGCCTCCCCGTCCTGCATGCTGGCCACCTTCAAGCAGGAGGCGTTCGGAGCCGAGCCCCCGGCCCTGCCCGACCTGCGGGAGGAGCTGCCCGAGCCGCCCCCCGGCAAAACCGCGGCCGCCTTCCCCGGCTCCTACTACGTGAAGAGCTACGCGGAGATGGACTCGGCCAAGGAGGCCAAGGCGGACAAGAAAGGTAAAGCCGAGTGCTGCTGCTCGGGGCTCGCCGAGGAGGAAAAGGGAGGGCAGGGGGTTGCTGACCCCTGGCCGGGGGTCCCCAGGGCTGCGGGGAGCAGGGGACAGCGCGGGGCTGTGCTCGGTCTGGGGGCTCGGGGAGCGGCAGCATCTCCATCCCCTCCCGGGCCCTGCGCTGACCCGGCCGCGGGGAGGGTCCCGCTGACCACGGCCCGAGACCCCCGAGCGGGGCCGGGGCTGCGCCCCTGCCCAAGGGGCCGGCCAGAGCTGCGGGTGACACGCGAGGCCTCGGGTTTGTACAGAAACCTGGTGTCAAATCCCTTTCCTGACTCGCTCGGGGGTCGGGGTTGGATTCAGCCAGCGGGGCTGGGGCACAGGCGGCCGAGACTCACATCAGCGCGCGGGGCACAGTTATTTGCAAACAAAAAAGACGGGAAATTTGCTAAAGGGGCACTTAAAGAGCGGAGCAGGGCCGGTCCCGTGGCCGCAGTGGCCTGCGAGGCCGAGGAAGAGCCTGGGCTCGCTCACGTTCATGCTATCTATTAAATATTGATTTATAATTTTTTTTTCACAATACTTTCCTCCCCCTTTTCACTTTGCCCGTATATTTTGCTGCAGAGCTGTGTTCCCTACACAAGAGCCTGGAGCAGGAGAAAAGAGACCTGGAAGACCCCGAGCGCCCCAGACAGAGGAAAAGGAGGAAACCTCGCGTCCTCTTTTCTCAAGCCCAAGTGTACGAACTGGAGAGAAGGTTCAAGCAGCAGAAATACCTCTCGGCCCCCGAGAGGGACCACCTAGCGAACGTCCTAAAGCTCACCTCCACCCAGGTGAAAATCTGGTTCCAGAACCGAAGGTACAAATGCAAAAGGCAGAGGCAGGACCAGACGCTGGAGATGGTGGGGATCCCTCCCCCGCGGCGGATCGCGGTGCCGGTGCTGGTGCGCGATGGGAAGCCCTGCCTGGGGGAATCCTCGCCCTACAGCTCGCCCTACAACGTCAGCATCAACCCCTACAGCTACAACGCCTACCCCGCGTACCCCAACTACAACAGCCCCGCCTGCAACGCCAACTACAACTGCAGCTACCCCTCCGTGCAGCCCGTGCAGCCCTCGGCGCCCGGGAACAACTTCATGAACTTCGGCGTGGGGGACTTGAATTCGGTGCAGACGCCCATCCCGCAGGGCAACGCGGGCATCTCCACATTGCACGGGATCCGAGCGTGGTAGAGCCGCCCCCAGCCCGCACGGAGCGCCGGGGATGGAGGGGATGGAGGGGCTGCGGCCGCGCCTGCGAGCGGGGCTCGGGACATTTCCAGGCTGCGGGGGGATGAGGACGGGTCCGCGGAGCATCCGGCGGAGCTCTCGGGTGCGGTGGCCACGGACGGGGGGTTTCGGTGTTTCGTGCGGTGGCCGCGCTCCGGGCGGGGCCGGGCGGGCACCGGCGGGGGATGCCCGCATTTCCCGGCCCCTCTCGCTCCCCTCCACCCGGGTCTCACCCCGGTAATTCCCCTCCTTCCTTCCTACAAACCAGCCAGTAATTCAGCTTGACTTGTTCCACACCCAGACAAGCCCTGCGACTCTCTTTTTTTTTTTTTTAAGTTTTACTCTATACTAATTATTATTGACATCCACATTTAATTTTTGCACTTCCCGTGCGGTCCCCGCTGTTCGGTCGGTTCGGCCACCCCCAGGTCTCGCTTGCGAGGCTGAGGACAGACCCCAACCCCACCCCGGCCGGGGGACACAGACACCGCGGCCCTCCGGGTCCCGTAGGGTTATGCACTAAAACCTGAGTTAGCGTGGAAATGCACTGTCCGCCCCTCGGTGCGTGTTGCCCTTTGCTGTACAAGCTGACGGAGATCAGCGAGTTGTCATTAAAGAGAGTGGCTGAACCTCGGCGTCCCTGGCGTTCCTTGCGCATCCCGGGGGGCGATGGGTGCGGAGCCGCCCATCCCGGGGGCTGTCCCGGGCCGCCCCCGCCGCCCACCCGCTCCGGGAGCCTTTCCCTGCCCGTCCCATCCCGGTTTGTGCAGCCCTCCCGTGAGTTCGGCATTCTCGTTTTGCTCCCTGCAAACGGTGTTTGTATTTTAAGGAATTTTTAAAATAACTGTAAAGCCGCTTTTCGAGCTCCCAGCCTGGGCGGGAGCGCTGAGCACCGGCCCGCGACCCCGGCTGGGATCGGGACCGGCTCCGTCATTCCCAGACTCCGGGAGCGTGGGGCTGGTTTATTCTGATTTAGTCCCTGTACAGAAATCAATGCAAGGAGAGGCACCGACACCCCGAGCCATAAATCGACACCCCCAAACTGCCCCCAGCCCAACCGCGGGAGGTTTCCGCAGCCCCTCCACATCCTGTCCCCACGGGGAGAGGGACAAAAGAGCCCCCGCCTGCCCCCAAACTGCCCAGGGACAGCGAGAAGAGCTCCCCAGCGCCCGGCTCCTGCCTCTCCTCTGCCTCAGCCCCAGCCTCCCGGCCGCTTTTACAGTAGTCGCTATCAAATGTCAATTATTGGGAGTGAGAAACAACAAACATTGTAATTCCGCGCAGTCACAACATCCTCTGAGAGTGTCTGAGACCGTCCGGCCGGTGACAGGGCGATCAGGGGAACCTGCAGCCCCTCCCGCCGCGGCGCTATCGGCCCCATCAGTAAACAGCGGTGGAGACAGGGTGGCTGTGGCCCTGGGACACAGCATGAAAGGCTGCCGGGGCATGGAAGCTGCCTGCAGCCTCTCTGCCTCCCTCCCAGCCCCGCACACCCCCCGAGGGAGGATTGCACAGACAAGGAGCTCCCACCTCCTTCCAATCCCTGCGAACGCGAGAGGAGCCCCGGGTGCTGCTCACAGAGCCCTGAGTGCAGCGTGGGGTGCGGACAGACACCTGTCTGGGGCTCGGGGCTGGGCAAAGAGGGACCTTCTGCCTCATCCCAGAGAGCCACGGGGACATCGGGGCTGTGGCAAAGGGGACCAGAGCCAGCCTGGAGCAGGGGGACAGGGCACCAGTGCAGGCCAGAAAGCAGCAAAGGCCACTTCCCCTCATTGGAAACCATCTCCAAGGCTCCGTGATGGCTTTGCCATCTTCCCACACAGGCTCCAGGTGGGAGAGGCAGCAGTTCAGCCAGAAAATGCCCTGCTCAAAGAGGGCCAAGAGTGCCCACCTTCCTGAGAACTCCAGGAAGAGAGAATGGAGGGGGGGGGCAGAACTTAAACTGTTGAGAGGTGGGGGGGAGTCACAGTTTGGGGCCTCAGTTTGCCTGAGCTGTAGAATTGTCACAGTGGTGCCACCCCACTCCAGGCACCTGGTGTCACCTGGTGTCACCCTGCAGAGCTGGGCCGGTCAGAGCACACAGGGAGCCCTCAGAAGACAGGACAAGTGCTGAGTTAACATGGGGGAAGGCACTAAGATTAGTTAAAACTTCCAGAAACTGGCCCTGAGCAGGGCCCTTCATTAAATGAACAGACAAGACAGACTGCAGTGAAACTGCAGGAAAAGCCACAGGAAAAAGTGACTGCCCACATGAACACAGAACCCTTCTCCACATACTCCCAGCATCCTTTCCCCTTCCTCAGACCTGCCGATTTTCTTCAAACATGTTTATTTTCCTCCCAGAATATCTCAGAGCTACAGCTATCAAGGAATCTGACTGCCCAGTGGGATTTTCCCTGCGGTGGCTGCTCTGGGCACCAACTTTGGGGCTGATCTCCAGGACGTCCCTGTGCGCGTCCTCAGCAGGGATGGATGTCCTGCAGCTCCTGCTCACACCCCTCCTCCCCGAGCTGCCCCGTTCCTGCGGGAATTGCAGCATGAGCAGATGCAGGGATCAGACGGGGGCTTGGAGCCGGCTCAGAAAGGGATTCAGGCAGAGGACGCGAGCACAGCTGGCCCGGGCCAGGCAGGGACAGCAGCAGCACCCTGAGAGAGCTTCCTTTAGCTGGGTTAATGGGAAGGGCAAGGCAGGAACAGCAGGAATTAACCCCCAGCACACCGGTATTGGCCAAGGGGGGCTCCTTGGTTCACAGACCCCCCCTTTGCTCCCATTCCTGCTCCCCAGCTCGGCCTCGTGTCCAGCTGCAGCTCCAGAGGGTCAGGCGGGGGCAAAAGGTCCCCCCACGACTTTCAAAGGCACCGGGGCTGTGCTGCTCTGAGCCCAGCCCTCCCAAAGGCTCAGAAAAACCACACGTTTCGAATCTGTTCCTGTCTGAGCCCCGAGTGCTTCCCATCGCTAGAGCAACACCAAAAGCCTGTGCTAGGAAAGGTTTTTCCAGAGGGAAGTGCAGGATCCTGGCGTTTCCCCAGGGAACCTGGAATCAGAGATCCCCCCAGTGCCCCGGGGCACGCTGAGGGGTGTAGGGGAAAAGCTTTTAATAAGATTTGCACTTGGATTTGCTCTCGCTCCTCCCCCAGATTTTTTGGGGATCACGCAGCCTGGCACTGGCATTCAATGCTCTGATGCTCTGTTCAAGCCCAGATTTTTTTTTTTTTTTTTTTTTTTTTTTTGAGAACTCAGTGCCCCAGCTCTACCTGAAGGTGACAGGGCAAGAGCAGCTCAGTCTTCTCGAGACAAACTGCACATGGCAAGTTTATCCAAACTCTTTGGAATTCACACAATTCGTACAGGAACGAGTTGTCAGCTGCAAGGGACTGATACCAAATCCCTCGCCTTCAGTAGTTTTGTAGGAACTGAAGTAATTGTTTTTTCCGAAATAACACCCGTGCAACTCCTGGAGTGCCAGAATTTTATTCCTTAAGTTCAAGGAGTTTTCCCATCGGAAGTTATTCTCTGGAGTCCGAAAACAAGATACGGTCCCGGCAGGAATTAAGTGTTTCAATGTTCCTGGGAAGCTCGGCAGGAAAACAACAGATCAACAACCCTCTGTCCCCAGCCCCTAATTCATCTCACTGACATCAGTTTAGATCGGTATCAGCAGTAAGCGATTTCTTGTTAATGGGGATTATTAAGAAGAATCAACACCTTTAAAACGCCGCTCCAAAGCGAGGAAGGGATGGGCTTTCAGCCTGGAGTCCGATTTTTCATTCCTGGGTGGTTGTTATTGCCTAAAACACGAAATTAACGCTGCGTTTTGACGCAGAGAGGGAAGCCGAGATTCCTCCCAGCAGAAGATCGAGCACTGGAGATACATTTGTGAAAGTTCATCAATCAAGGTTTAGCAGAGTGACACAGAACACATTACTTGAAGATCTCTACCTGTCTCCTGCAGTCATTTTAAACCCTGCCGCTCCAGCGGTTCATGCAGCAAGAAAGACCCGTTTGGAGACAAGATCACGCTGAGCAGTCCATCAGGCACATCACCCAATGTAATCCTGCACAGACTGGCCCCAGACTGCTGTGATGAATAAAACCAGGTGAGTTCCTCTGTCTTTGCATGAAGGAGTTACTGGAACTTCAAGTGAAATATCAATTGTTTCAATGGAGCCTGGATGAATATGCTGAGACAGAAAACAAACTCTTTCCCACAAACTGAGCACCCAGGAAGAGAAATCCACATTCGGCAGAGCATTTTTAAAGCAGCTCCGTGTGCCAGCAGTTGGAGCACTGACCCCACCGAGACTGTAACACATCTCTTAAGTCATCCCTGCTTAAAATAACATTTTTTTTTGTGTCAACAAAGAATCACGGTCAGACGGCTAAACCACAGGTCTAAGCCAGGAGATTGGGCACTTTTCCCAACTCCATTAGAGAGGGGCATCATGTTTGTAGCAGACTCAGCTCAGTCCTGCCCACTGGGAGCAGTCCAGGGCTTCTCCAGCACGTTTTGCACAGTTCACTCAATGCCTGCTCAGTTTGGAGGGCTGGAAAAATAAGTTGCCCAAAAGACAAAAAAAAAAAAACAAAAACAAAACAAACTTGTAAATGGGAACAAATCTCTTAGTGGCCAAAATAATTTTATTTCTTTGGGTTGGTTAAGATTAATTGGTCTTGGAGAGACATCCTGGAGCTAAATTATTACTTGTGGAGATGGGCAAGCTGAAGGCATGAATGACGCTGCTGTGGAGTGGGCAAGGTCAGGAGTTAACAGGCTCAAATTGGAAAAGAAAAGGAAATTTGTCAAGTGTTTCAAATCCTGTGAACTGCTCTAAAAACTAGTGAGTAAGAAACAAACAGAATTTAGAAAGGCGTTTTAGAGTTTTAGTCCTAGAACCAACAAATCTGGTTGTGGAACAAGTTATTAACTTCCGCGGTTCCAAGCACCTTCTCTCAAACATTTTCCACGGGTTCTGTGCTTTTGGAGCAGGATTTGGTGCTTTCTGCTGCCACAAGAATGCACCAGAGTTTATTTTAGCACAGCCCTAAATAGATCGCATTGTCCTTCAGCATAAACTTGCAATAAATAACAGTATTGACTCCTGGGAATTGCCCCCAGATCCATCTTCCTGGCCCAGGATGGTTTTGTACCCCTTATTATCTGTGCAGAAGAAAAGCTGCTTCAGAGCAGTGGAGAAGAGCACACAGACACGGGCACAGTGCTGGCTGGCAGCGGGAGGAGCTGTTCAAAAACAGGCCACAAAAAAAAAAAAAAATTCAAACTAATTTCAATCAAATAAGCAAGTTTCTCACCCTTTTAAGCACCAAAAAACGAGAATGAAAACCTACTGCCTTGACTGCAGCGAACCTAACGGTATTGAGGAGACGATTTATGCTGTTTCAAAGGAGGAAAATGTGAGTCTCGCTGGACCCGAGGTCTCATGTGCTGCTTTAGAGCAGCATCGGCTGCTGCTCCCCTCCCTCTCCCCACACCCCCTCAGAGCCAGCCCAGAGCCACCCTGCAGTGACAGACACTTCACTTCACAGACAGAGCTAATCCCGCCGCACATTCCGCAGGGACACGGAGCGGGCTCGGGGGAAGCTCGGGGGAAGCCACACCACCGCTCAGCCTCACTCCCGGCACCCTCCCATGCCCGGGCTCTGCTTCTTCCTGCTATTTACTGCTGCTTGTGAGGCGTTTTCGTGTTTGTTCTGGGTTTTATTTGAGTCGCACCAGCCAGTTCCCGTGCCCAGGGAGCAACCCAGAGTTGGTGCATCCCTGGGGATTGCGGGAGTCTCCATCCCAGAGCCACAAACACAGCCCTGCTCACAGTGCAGGGTCCTCTCTGCTGCCTTTAGGAACAGCCCTTTCCAGGCAACGCCAAAAAAATTGCTTTCCTTCTCCATCATTCTGAAGAAATTAAAATATTATTGTTGCCATAAACAGAGATGTTCTGCCCTATCCCCAATCCAACACTCACAGGCATCCAGCGTGTCCCTTTGGGATCAAAAATTCTCCTTTTAGATGCACAGAGAGAAAAATTAATTTAAAAAACATCAGTGAGAGCTGCTGCTTCTTGGCTTCTCTGAGAGCCAGGCCTGAGGTGACCGTCTGCCTGGTTAGACACAGATTTAGAGCCCACCCATATTTCACCTTGAGAACTTAAACCTAGATAATTTCTTATACAACGAAACGTTCTAACTGGAAATCAGATTTCCCACTTGAGTCCTCATTGTCTATAGCATTTCATTTTTATACACACAAAGATAATTTCCCATGAAACAAGATGAACATAAATATTCAGTATTTTCCCTGCCAAAATAACCCAAAAGTAAGAGCACATGAGAGAACCGTCCCCACGCAGCACAGGGGAACAACAGGGACAGTTGTAGGTCGGTTTCTAAAAATCCTCTTCAATTTTCTTACTTTCCTGGCCACGTTTGCAGCCCTATTGGCCTCGATGTTTGGCTGTGCAAACACCGTGCTCTGCCCCTTTGATCAGCTCCCGAAAAGCCCTTTCATGTCCTGCTGTCTTCATTACCTTTCCTTTTAATTGCCGGCCTCGCAGGGGACAGGCAGGTGGTGCGAGGTCACGGCGGGGGATGATGGATGGCTTTTGGCACTGCCCAAAAATCACCCTGTGGGGCAGAGCCCGGCCTTGGGCTGGGGACCAGCAGGGCTGCAGCCACCAAGGACCTGCTCTGGCTCCTGGTAGTTGTTATTTTCAGTTCCTTCAGATGAGGTTTTCAAAGCCCCTCTCTCCCCCCCAAAGTTATTTATCTGAACACCACCATCCCTGCAAGCGCCTGGGACCAGCATTTCCCACCCCAGGGAAATGAAACATCCAGAAACAGGAACTGAACTCAGGTAGAAGGCAGGAGTGGGGCTCAGACTGAGGCACAGGTGGCTGTGAATGGAGAGGCCATTTAAGCAATTAATTCTTACATCACTTTAATAATAAGATAAAAGGACATCTTTCTAAATATAGATATAAAATATAAATAAAATTCTGCTGATTTTTGCTGTGTGCCCTCAAAATTCATTAGCCCAATGCTTTCAAAAATTCTTCTTTGAGATCATTCCTGTTTTATCAACCAAAATAACAACATCCCATTCAATTCTGAGGGGAATGAAAATTGAGGAGGTTCAAAATCAGTTGAGAGAAACAATGTGGGCCTCGGGACTTCATTCTGTATTTTTATTTTTTTCCTTAAGTACAGAATTGATGACTTTGGATTTTTTTTTTTACAGTCACTAACATTTTGGGGAAAAAATTAAATAAAAATCAGTCTGGGAAAATCTAGCCCTGCAGAGTGCTTGTCGTTGCTGCAGCATCCACTGCTTGTTGCTTTGCTTTTTTTTTTGGGTAAACTCAAGAGTTTTGAGATCTTGAAATTGTGATGACAATTTTAACTGTGGCTCTGACATTCGTTTGTGGAATATTGAGAGGATTATTTCACCTCATGTGGGGCATTACAGAGGCAGAGAGTTCAGGTGAGGAACAAGGATCCTCCATCACCTGGAAAGGCTCAAAGACACAAATCCCTGCTCTGGAGTGCTTGGATGGAAAAATGGATGGGGTGGGAGGTGAGGGAGGGAAAGCCTTTGCACAGAGAGGAACTGACTTTTGAAAAGAGAAAAGGCTTTTGCTGCCCTGAGCTAAAGATAGGATGAGCACAAGCAGCAGCTTTTTAAGGCAGCAGATCCCTCCTTATCACAAATCCCGAGGGGGGAACGGCACTTGTACAGAACGTGGAGTTTCACAGAGCTTTTCCTCCACTCCAGCATCACCCTGGGGTGAATCCCTGCTCCTGCAGGGACCTGGCTGGACCCCAGACACCTGGGGGGACCCTCCCTGAGCTTCTCCCTTGCTATTATCCTGATTTTCTGCCCGGGTATCACAGGCCTGGCCTTCCTTTATCATTTTGACATTTGACCTTGGGACGGAGGGGCTGTGCTGTGCCACCACCGCTGCTCCCTCCCGCCCCGGGGATGCCTCACAGGAAGGACACTGTGGTGATGGATCTGTCAAGAACAAGGGTCAAGTTTATGTTGATCTACAGGTGTTAGGATTGTATTGATCCTCTGATTCAGGTCCCTGGGAGCACCATAAATCCTCAGGGGGATGAAAATGCCACAGAAGTGGCTGGCAGATGTTGCAGAAGGAAGCAGATAAAGGAGAGCAGCCGCCCAGCAAGTGTTAACAGACACCCTGAGAGCAGCAGGTGATGCCACAAACTTACCCTGCTCTAAGCCAGGGTGGCCAAACCTATAAAAAGGTGAAAACATCAAGCAATTCAGGCCCTGGTCAGGGCAAAATAAGCTCTTTTGTTTTAGCTCAGGCTGGGATGGTTTTGGCTTGCCCAGGACTAGAGACAGCCTCAGCACCAACACTTGGCCCTTTCTGGTCAGCACTTCCCAGGCATTTTCCTGGCAGTGGGAAATCACACCCACCTCAAAAAGGGCTTTTGTGCACAGAACCACAGAATGGTTTGGGTTGGAAGGGACCTTAAAAATCATCTCATTCCACCCCCTGCCATAGGCAGGGACGCCTTCCACTGTCCCAAGGTGCTCCAAGCCCTGCCCAACCTGGCCTTGGGCTCTGCCAGGGACGGGGCAGCCACAGCTTTTGTGTGCCAGGGCCTCCCCACCCTCACAGGGAAGGATTTCTTCCACATATCCAACCTACATTTCCCCTCTTTCGGTTTGAGCCCATTACTGCCTGTCCTGTCACTCCAGTTCCCAATGCAGAGTCCCTCTCACTTCCCTCCGGACTCTGGAAGGTGCTGTGGGGTCTCCACAAACCCTTCTCTCCTCCAGGCTGAACATTCCCAGCTCTCCCAGCCTGTCCCCGTAGGGAAGGTCCCCTTATCAACCTCGTGGCCTCCTCTGGACTCGCTCCAACAGTTCCATGTCCTTCTAGAATAATTTTAGAATAGGATAACTCCATTGGAAGGGACCTACAAAGACCATCTCGTCCAATTCCTTGATTTTGCAGATAAAAACCCCCTTGCCTCAGGCACAGCCACAGCAGATACATAAAAAGAATCCCCTCCTCTGAATTTCCAGCTCCTCAGGCAGCACTGAAGTTCCCCAAAGCATTTGACAGTGACCAACACACCCCCCGTGACCCCTGGAGCCAGGGACCAGGCAGATCTTTCCAGCAGCAGCAGCAGCTCAGGGTTCCTGTAACTGGACGATTTAAGCCCAGCAGCTCTGGCAGAGCGTGATGCTCAATCCCTTTATCGTGTCTCCTCTCCCTTCAGCAGCCAAAGCCAGGGCTAATTTTAAAAAGCAGCGATATGGTGCTGCTGCAGGAACACACGCTGCCGTTGGCTGCTGGGAACTCAAACAGAAATGGGCACGGACTGCTCTGCAGTTTGGATGTTGCACACTGACCACGTGGAGCTGAGTTAAAATGCAGAAAGATAACCTGCTGACTTGTTGAAGCCCAGAAGTTGCAAAATAAAACTGGCAAGTTACAAAATTTGAGTAATTTTGGGGGTTGAATAAACCAAAGACTAAAGTAGTTTTAATGAAAACAAGTCAATGACCAAACCCAAATTTTCACCTGATTCTATTCCTTTGGAAAAATAACCCTTTAACATATTAAATCAAGATCAGAGGCTTGCATTTTCTCTCTGGTGAGCAGTGCCAGGACCCAAGGGAATGGCTGGAGCTGTCAGGGGAGGGTCAGGCTGGATTTTGGGAAAAGGTTCTTCCCCCAGAGGGTGTTCAGACACTCCAGGCATAGAACCTTTTCCTATTATCCAGTCTAAACCTCCCGTGACAGCTTCATTTCTCCCACACCTGACTGAATCCAAGCCTGGAGAAACTTTTAAACCCAGCCTTGCTGCCGTTATTCCATACTGAGCCCAACCATGCTGGAGCTGGCAGGTCTTTGTTCAGGGCAGCAGAACGTGGTGCAGAACTTTATTTCACAGTGCTACCTAGTGGCTTCTGCAACAAACGATCAGTTCCTCAAAGTGCTCCTCCAGACAGAGCCTCAGTGTGGAGCAAACACAAACGCAATAAAATCTAAACTTCCACCACTGCCTGAAATCAGCTAAATTGCTGAGGGAAGGGGGGGAGAGAGGAAAGGAGAAAAGGAGGAAAAAAGGAAAGGACACTTGCAAACTAATCCCAAGGATTTCTGGCTGGATATTCATGCACACCAACGTGAATCCCAACCCTGTGTGGGATGCCAGGACAGGCAGCACCTTTATGCACCAACCAGGATTTTTCCTCCCTCGCCACTGCCAGGGATTGGCACAGCAGCGAGGAGCAAGCAGCATCCACAGCTCCTCAGGGACTGTCCCTGCCCTTCCCCTCCTCTCTCACAGCACCAGGGGTAATTCCAGCTCTGTGCTCAGACTTTCCTACATTTCCTGCCAGCATGGGGACACTCAGAGCGACAGGGCCTCCTCCCCTCCAAAAACCCTTCTGCGCTCCTCTCAGACTTTCCCTTGCTCCATAACAGGAGTTGCTGAACCAGTTTCTGCTGGGCTCGGGATCACCTCCTTCCTGCTGCCAGTTGATGTTGATTTACACATTGATCCATACATTTTCCAGCACCACAGGCGCCTTGGCAGAGGAGCAGCTCTGTTTGCCCACACCAGACAAGGTTTGGGTGCTGCAGCAGCACAAAGAAGTGAAGTCCTGTTAAAGTCTGACAGCTCAGAGAGAGAGCCAAGCCTGGCAGGATTCAGTGGAAGACGTTAAACCCAAGCCTGAGACAGAGCTGCTGGACCTGACAGTTTTCCCATATTTAGAATGGGGAGAGCAGCCCTTGCTTTGCTGGGCAAAGCCCTGTGATCACCAGATGAAAGGAATCATGTAAGTACTAAGTAGTATTAATAGTCCCAGGCACAAAATATACATATGAGAATAATATGGCCAAACAATACTTAACAGCTATTTCCAATAGCAGCATTTGTACAATGCCATCGACACTCAACTGCTGATAAGCTGGACACACTTAAGGAATTTTAATAAGCCTTTGAAAAGCTTTAACTGATGTGAATTAAGCCCTGAGATAATTTAGACGCAGGGCTATCATTCTTCAGTTAAAAATAATTGATCTTGGATGCAAACGTCACATCTCGGGCCCCGGGGTACAAAGGCAGAGAAAATGTCATTTGTCACCAGCGGTGTCTGGGGCTGATGGACACGTTCTGAGGGACCCCCGCTCACCCCCGGGGGCTTCTCCCGTGGGGTCAGGGCCGAGGAACCTGCCGGGAACGAGGCTGAGATGGGGGAATTAACAACCCAGGGGTGCTCATTGCTACAAAGTCACTGAACGCAGTGCCCCGGGTGAGGGCAGAGAGAACTGCTGCTATCTTTTGGCTTTAATCCACCAAAATAGCTCTGCTGCCATTCCTCTCTTGCAGGGGGCAGAAGCAAAGTTTTCACCTGCAGTTTAGTACTGAACATAAAAGGTTTTTCTCCTTTTATATTTAATGCTTGTTGTTGCAGGAGTGAGGCTTTCCCAGCTGGCATTTCCCCACTATTTCTTCTGGAATCCTCTCACAGACACATTTTTTTGACAAGGTGATAAGACCAGGAAGCTCTTGTTGAGATCTGCAAACCTAAACATACACCCACATCTTCAATTAATTATCTTGCAGTAATCAGAACGTAAATTCCCATTTGCTCTCTTTCAGCACGGGCATTACCTTATTTATTGCCCATAAAGTCATTTACCATTAAGTCTGTGAAAGATCAGCGACTAAGTTGGGGTCAAAGCCTGCAATTACCAAAGACAAAACTACTTTAAACAAATCTGTGAATAAAGAGAACTGATGTTTTGATTTTCTTTTTCCTTAATTTTTTAAACATTTATTTCTTATTGGTTGGTTTTGAATAAGCAGATTACTGGCACAAGCCAGTGAGTGAAAGCCGGGAGCCACTGGCATTAAATTATTTTCATTTTGCTGTAGCTACTTTCAAACGTCACCTCTGACATTTGAACAAATGGGAATAACATGATGGTTCCTGGCAGCATTTGCAATTTCACATCCAAATGAGAAGCAGCAAAAGCAGCATCTTTTAAGAACATGGCTGAGAAAGGAACCCTCGATTATTTAATCCAAAATACACAGCACATGGTTACATGTAACACACCATTTATATATATATGAATATACAACGGGGGAAGGCTTGCTTAGATTGGAAACAGCCAGTTACCATTCTTTAATAAATTTATACTATATTTATATGAATATACTGAGCAGGGGGAGGCTTGTTTCTCTTGGAAACATCAAGTTATCATCAGACACAGGACAGGAGGCCGACCGGATCAATCGACTTACTCAATATAGAAAAATCTTATCTTCCTTTCGGGCTGGCCGGCCACAATGTCAGCACCCAGATGCCACTGACAGAGTTATCGCCCATCAGCAGCGGCAAAAGCCGCTCGGTGCTTGGGTGACACCTACCAAAAGCCAATAACCCAAACAGGAAAATTGTGTCCCGCTGTCCATTCTGAAGATAAAGGGACAGCGAGCCGCCCCTGCCCGGTCTTTGAGGCTTTATCAGGACGACAAAACATCGCTTCGGAGGGCGGATTTGGATTTCACATCCCCATCCCCTCGGGCCGGAGTGAGGAACCCGCGGGGACAGCGAGCCCGGAGCCCGGCGGGGTCAGGTCCCGAAGCGTCCCTGGAGGTGACACTCAGCCCTGCCGCTGTTGAAAAGAAGAAAGCGAAACGCTTTCATGTGGTTCTATATATACGCGCTTCTATCTATAGGGCCGGGTGTGCGCTGATGCCCGCGGGGCCGCTCTCCCCGCCTGCCCTCTGCGCGCTTATCGCGACACACGCGGCGTTATCGCCGGGGGGCTCGGAGCGGCCGAGTGGCATTTTCCTTTCATGCCGCCCCCGACACCCAGCGCGGGGCAGAGCCCGCCCAGCCCCCGGCACAGCCCCGGCACCCCCCGATAAGCGGGAGGCAGGAGCCGGCTCCGATGTCGCAGCGATAACATCTGATCGGGTTAAAAATAAAGGAAGCCCGAGTGGGAGCGGTCCGAGGCACGGCAAGGTGCGACAGCAGCAGGGATCGCTGTCCCCAGGGTCACTGCCAGCCCCACGGCACCCACGCAGAGCCCCAAGGGGCTGGATGGATCCTGGGGCAGTGCCTGGGTGACCTTCGCCAGATTTGCTTCTCAGCTCAAATTCACAGAATATTCCGAGCTGGAAGGGACCCACAAGGACCACCAAGCCCAGCTCACACAGGGACAGGACCCACAACTTTGGTGTTACCAGCACCAGGCTCTGACCAGCTGAGCCAAACAACTCCAGCACAATTATCTTTAGAGGCTCTGCAAGGCTGCAGGAGCCTCATGATTCACCCACATTTCAGTGCCCAAGGCAACATTTGGAGGTGCTAACCTGGGTGGAGATCTCCCTGGACACCACATGAAGGGCCAGGGCCTAAACCCAGTGAAGTGAATAAAGATCCCAGTCCCTTCCTGCAGCTCTGTGTTGGAACAGGATCAAAACCTCAAGGCACAGTTACAGTGAGCCACCACGCCTCTCAGTCCACCAGCCAAAGAAATTGGCACAGAGTCTTCATTAAAAAAAAAAACCAAAAAAAACCCAAACCTCAGCTCAGTGGAACTGTCATTCCCTTTGTGGCACAGAGTTTGTACCATTTTATGTGAACAAGCAGATAATAACAAAGTTGTATTTATTCAACAGCCTCAACCTAAACAAGTCCACAAACAGCTTTCGAGAGCAGCAGAATGATTTAAGAGCCCCTGGATTTGGCATTTGGCTGTGGTACAAAGCACCTGCTGCCTGTTTGGAGAACACCTCTCACCTTTATGGGACAGAAACACAATAAACACTCAGGCACCAGGGCAGAAAGGGCTTTGCAGCAATGTACAGTCACCAAGACACCACATGTGGGGAAAAAATTCCTTTAGATTCTCTTCTGTGAGAATCACACCATTACAAACAGGAGGTGAAGCAATACTAAATCTGATTTCCATCCCCCCCCTCCTCCAAAGGGGAGCCCCACATATTTGCAGACAAGCATGCACATGTCCCCTGGATATTCTCAGCCCCCAAAGATTCCAGCCTGACTTGCCTGGCTTGCTCTGGGCCACTTGGCATGTGATAGCAGCCACGCACATTTGGCAGAGACATTTTTAGAAACCTCCAAGCTATGAATTCACCTTTCCATTTTGGTAAAGTCAGTTATCCACAAAGCATTTCAAAAGCACAACTTCAAACACAAACTTCATTTCCCCTCGATTCTTGGAGGGGAGGAGGGAATAAATAATATTGTACTCCTTATTTGTTTTCTCAGAGTTATCCTGTAATATTTCCGTATTTGGTAACACCACATTCAATAATAAAATAATTATGAGTCAAACCAAGTCAGTCTTTCTCAGCACATTTACAGTGTATGCTAAATTTCCAGTTCTTCTCCTCAGGTCCACTTTTATTGCAACCACTAAAGGGCCGCTTTCCCAGGAAACACAGACCTAACAGAACACTCTGGAAGTGACCTTCATGCTGCAGATTTCAGGGATGCAATGGACACCTGGCAGGACCCTGCTCCTGCCCACAGGCTTCCCACCATGTGGGAATGGAGACCAGGATTGGATCTACATCCAC
>VZTJ01002595.1:784614-817092 GCA_013397795.1 Orthonyx spaldingii | reverse complement strand
CCCCCCCCCCCGTGCTGGAAACAAATATCCAACAGCACTGCCTGGCTCCTGACACTCCAAGGGGCAACTTCCAGGCATTTTTCCCTTTTTCCACGGGTGCTCAGGAAAAGCAGATTGTTCTCAGTGGGTTGGACTCCACAGCAGGAGCTGACAGACTCCACACACCTGAAAGCTCTGAACCTCTAAATGTGCTGAGGCACCAGAGCTGCCCCGTCCTCATCCCTAAGTGGCTGCAGCTGCACAGCCAAGCACCCACAGCCCCTTCAGTGGCTTCAGCCCCCTTTGCCTGCAGGACACAGTTAATGAACCCACACTCAGCTAACGAGCAGGAGTTCGTTAACCCACAGCTGCTTGATTGCTGCCAGCTGCCTGTGGCAGCCCCTGAACTCCACAGCAAGATCTCAGCCCTTTTCAAGCTCCTAGTGGTTCCTCACTCCTTGTTCTAAAGGAGTGTTAATCTTCAAAAGAAAAATACTTTTACTGCAACTGTTCTGTGACAGGAAATCCCACCCTGCACTTGCAGGGAGCACACCTGGTACCTCCTGTCTTTTGGGGAGGGATGGCCCAGGAGGAACAGGAGCACTCCTGTTTGCTTTCACTTGTGTATGAGCCCTCCAGCACAGCCCTGAACAATTCTCCAGAGTCCTTTTCCTTCTACCCAAACACTTTCTACTCCTGCAATTCTGGAATTCCCTTCTCAGAAGGGCTCCAGCCCTTGGCCCCCAAGTCATGGCCAAGACCAACAATGCAGAGGCTGTCCCTCCTCACCATCCCTGTTGGCTCTGCTGCACTTGTCAGGGCAGACACCTGAGAAAACGCTGCTTCCTTTCAAAAAAACCCAGCATGATACCATTTTTTACCCCCCACAACACAACCTCAGGCACAGAACAGCAAGACCCCAAAACATGTCCTAAACCCCTCTGCAGAAACAGAAAAACTGCCCAGGCACAGCTTTCCACATTCCCTGGATCAGACAACAAAAAGCCAGGCACAACCACCTCCTCTTCCCACAGTGCTGCTCTCTGTCACTCACCCAAAAAATGAGAAATCGAGTCCTACCTTCAGAGCAGGAGCACAGTCTGGGGGCGAGCAGCAAGACAGGGACCAGAATGAGCGTGGAAGGAGGGTATCTGAGCACCACCCAGCCACCCCCAGCTGGGCACTGTGAGGGCTGATTGGGGCATCCCACCGAGCCAGGGGGGATCCAGGGAACCTCCAGCAGCTGTGCCTCTGCTCCAGCACCCACCCAGGGAGCCAGGAGAGATCCAGGGAACCTCCAGCAGCTGTGCCTCTGCTCCAGCACCCACCCAGGGAGCCAGGAGAGATCCAGGGAACCTGCATCAGCTGTGCCTCTGCTCCAGCACCCACCCAGGGAGCCAGGGTGGTGCTCAGGCACCTCCTGAGGAGCTTCACTGAATCTCCCCCTTCTCACCCCAGAGAGAAATAACATTTATCTCGCTGTCTCCACTGATTATTTCCATCAGAAGCCTGAATGATTTCTGGCTGCCTATGGAAGGAAATTATTCAAGTTCCAACTGCTGCAGAGCAACCTGTTGCATCCTGGAATTTCTACTGCTTCCCTCTCCCAAAAGTTCAACTGCCCTTACTAATTTTTCCCTAATTCCCTTGTCTCTAAGGACTGTAAATTGACAGTTTATGCACGTAGGTTTATTTACAAAAACTCTCTTTTTGAAGCTGAGTAATTTCTCTTATTCAAACCCAGAATGTGCACATTGTCAATTTCTGTCATTCTTGGTGCAATTCTGTATCTCGGGAAAGGCTGTGAGGAAGCACTGCCCTGAAATAAAGGGAATAAACAACACGGAAAACCACATCCACTCTGTGCACTCTGCCTGTTTCAGGGCCACAAAATAGCAGCAAAACCTCCCAGTCTTCAAATGCACAATTTGGAAGCAATTTTGGAAATACAAAGCATGAAGTGAAAGGATATAAAGAAAAGGAGGAAAAAGGCTTTTGATTTTAACAGATTGCCAATCTAATTTTCATCTCTGTTTTGTGAATTAATGTTAACAAATGGGGTTCCCATTTTTGCTTTGCTCAGAGCCCTCCCGAGGCCAGAGAGACAGAGCCAGTCTGTGTTATGTCCCCAGAAAAACAACCCAAAAGCAAAAACTGCTGCTAAAGAAAAAGCAGAATTTTTACACTGAAAGGCTCTTTCAAGCCATCAGACTTTGTTTTTAAACAAAACTCTGTTGACATGAATACAATAAATATTTTATTAATGGAATGTGTGAGTTTTCCATCCTTCCTCTTACTCCCAGCACCTTACACACAGATGGCAGAGCAGCTTCCAGTCCAAGCCAAGGACAAAACTTAATTTCAAGGCAAAAAACAGTGAGAGGCTGGAAGCTCAGACTGGCACCTTTGAGTGCCCAGTCCCTCACGTGTTTGATTCCCCAAACCCACAGGCAAGCTGGCATTTCTTCTTTCCACAGCATGATCTATTGAGCTCTCCTGAGGCAGGTCACACTCCCTGGGGCAGCACCAACCCCTGCCTGCTCTAAGGCTCCTCCAGCTATTGCAACATCCCTTGATTATTTCATTTAAAAGCCCCGCTACTGTCAACCATCTCTTTCTGATTGTTTTTTTAATAGTTCAGCGAGTGCTGGAGTTTTACAAAAAGGGGAAGAGTCTCTTTTTCAGGATGTAGAGCACTGTGGCCAGGAAGAGGGCGAGGGCCAGGAAGATGAGCAGCTTGTCCGTCAGCTCCCGGCGGTTGTACTTGGTGATCAGTTTCCTGCCCAGCTGGATCGTCCCAGACATGGACTTGAATTCCTCATTTGCTTCCAGGATGGTTCGGGAAGAATTGGCTGAAATTAAAGGGGGGGACAAAAAAAAAAATTTAAGTCAGCAGGTTGTGCTTGAAAAATACACAGCAAAGTGTGGAAGGATGAGATTTTTGGTAACACAGAGAGCACCCCAGGGGTCTTTCTGTGTCAGGTTGACTTGTGGGTGAGACAGAGTGTGCTCAGAGCTCAGGGGTGGGGCTGTGCTGAGGAAAAGTGCAAAGTGAAATAAGAGCATTGAAAAGTTTCAAGATCTGTTCCTGAATTTTGAATTTTTGGGTTAGCAGGTCAAATCTAGTTCAGGTTTTTCAGTCAGCGCTGCTGGCAGCAGAGTGGAACAAGAATGGTGCTGGAGAGAGAAAGCAGCAGCAGCAGGACAGGGCAATATCTGAATGTGTTAACTGCACCACTGAAAGTGTTCCCTCAAGCCCCAGCAGTAAATCAGTGTGGCTCAAATGGGCTTGCAGAATTATCCAGCCCAAACAGTTCTTAATAGTAATTTTTGACAAACATAACTTTTTGCCTAATAAAAATGTGAAGGGTCAACTAGAAGTCTGTGAGAAAACAAACACACGCCCCAAACTTCT
Organism: Orthonyx spaldingii; assembly: GCA_013397795.1. Lineage (NCBI taxonomy): Eukaryota > Metazoa > Chordata > Aves > Passeriformes > Orthonychidae > Orthonyx > Orthonyx spaldingii. Next base: position 813,698 of record VZTJ01002595.1, on the reverse strand, counting down.
CAGCCTTGCTCCTTTCAAATTGCTAAATGAAAGAAAAAGCCCTGGAATCCCCTTTTTACTGCTTTACAGAATGCACAGTCTGTAGGGCAGTGAATGCTGGATCACCCTACAGTGCCCTGGTTGCTCACAGAAAGGTGAAATCCAGCATTGCCTGGTTCACAAAAAAAACCCAAAACAAAACCAAAACAGAGTAGAAATAGGTCTGTAGTATTTTGCAAAATTTTATCCCATCCCATTCCATTCTATTTCAAGAGGTATTTGATCCAAGTGAAAACAGAAAACTTATCTCTCAGGGTTAATGACAAAGCAGAGCTTCCCTGCTCCACAGCCTCAAACACTCTGCATCCTAGGGAGGGACTTGCTCAGAGAACAGGAATTCCCACTACTAACGCAGAATTTGCAGCTGGGTTTTGTAAAGGACCTTTGGTAGTTTTTCCCTTGATGAATTCCAAGGGCTGTTCATTCAGGAACAGGGTGAAGAAGTGCCTGCCAAACTGTCTTTTTAATGGGAGAAGGAACAGGCTGCTTCTGCAGCAACAAACTGTGCCCAGCTGCCACCCCCAGATGGGGCAGAAAGCAAGGAGGGCAAACTTGTGCTATTTATCCTTGTCTTTAAAGTTCCCTCTCCTGCCCAAAAGCACAGCTAGGAAGAGGCCCAGGCAGCAACTTGTAAATGCTCCATGAATCACCAGTTCTGACAGGTCACTTGATTTATGGTTTTAGGAGTGGGAGCCAAGGAACTGGGTGAAATCTTGGTTTCACAGCCCCTGATGCTCTGCTGACAGAGCGAGTGACCCTGGGTTCAAGGCACTTGATCTCAGTGTCTCAGCCACCCCAGCTGGAGCCTGGCTGGAGCAGCCCTCCAGACACTCCTTCCTCTGCAGGGATTTATTTGTATCCGTGCTGTGGTTTCCTCTGCCATTCCCAGATCCATGCCAGGACAGTGGCACAGAGGAACACCAAACACAGTCTGGGCACTCTGTGAGCTCACCTGGCTTTTACAGCTGTTTCTGTGTGAAACTAAACCTCATCCTGAGCCCTCTTCCTTCTCATGATCATCAAACAGAACTTCCAACAAACAGCAGCTCCACACAAAGCACACTATTATTTCCTGTTTGTGTCCAGCTGTTAGAGGAGTTCTGCTGGCCAGTCCTTGAATTATCCCTGTGGCACATTCTCCTCCTCTGCTCCTGTCCCTGTGCTGACAGAACTGCCCACAGGTGCTTCCCTCAGCCCATCCCTGCCCCAATCCCAGCTGTACCCAAGGTCTGCACGGTCTCCTCGCTCTGCTGCACCTGCTGGGACATCATCCTGCTGATGCCCATCAGGCTCTCTGTGATGTTGCTTGCACTCTCTGCCAGACTTTCCTTTGTGGTCTTCCTGAAAAGGGAAAAAAAGCAAAGCAGGAAGGGGTAAAAATTATTTTTTTGGGTACTTTGGGAAAATGCTGCTGATAGGGAGATTAGAATAGATCTTGGCACCAAATATCTCTGCCAGTGTACAAAAGACACCACTGGTTTTCACTGCATGAGAAATTCAGATTATCTTCACTAAACAATAAAAAATAGTCACAAAATATGAAAGTCCTGAGCCCAAACAACAGCTCTGAATCTCACAGGGGCCTGCATCCCCCACTTGCTCACCCAGGACTGTGTAACTCCAGGAGCTGCCTTGGGAGCATTACCACAAGCTATCACTTTACTATCCTGAGTATCCCAGTTGTTGTTTCAATTCACAGCCTGCACACACTCACATCCAGTTCTGCATGTGAAAACATCTTGGATAATGATCTAGTACTCATTCAGAACCTATCCAGAATTAATGCCAAAGACCATATGAAAAACTATGAAGACTAATTTATCCTCTTTTTCACATGCCAATGCCAAGAAAACCTGAATTTATCACAATCCTTAATAGCTCAAATCTCCACAAAAGGGAAATGCACTCATAAAAGAAAAGCTACACTCCAGATATAATTAAATAACTTAAAAATATGATGCCACTTCCATTTAAAACCAGTGAATATAGCAGACACTGCTTAAATCCCACAGTACAGTGGGACAGTCCAATACCTTTGTCTTAGGATGTCTCTTCCCTGCAGCAGCTGATCCTTCTCAGAGTTGTCAATAGCAATTTTGCAGGCCAGATTTGCCTTTCTCCAGGCTGCCTGGTTGCTGAAATCACAAGAGCAGAGTGTTGTAACGTGATGGCAACACCTTGCAAGCACAGACCATTTTCACAAAGCAACCACCACTGTAACTGGGCACCCCTGATACAAACAAGGACCCTCAGAATCCCTGAAATATTTGGGCTGGAAAATACTTCCAAGATCACCGAGTCCAAGCTGTGCCCGATCCCCACCTTGTCCCCTTTCCCAGCTCCCTCAGCCGCTCACTTTCTCTGTATTACGGCACACAATAACAACATTCTATCCCGACATTCCCTCCCCTCAGTGCAGCACTTATGAAGCAAGGGAAGAAGGAAACCGTGCCAGCTGTCGAGCAACAGACTCCTAACCCACCTACTTCGAGCTGAAATGCTCCAAGGGACAGAGCAGAGTTAGGCAGTCAGGACAGGAGAAAGGAGTTGTACATTTGTGTCCCTGACCTCTTGGTCTGGGGCAGAACACGTGTCAGCGTCTGCACTTCCAACCCAGAAGCTGAGACGCTGCACCGAAGTCAGGCTTTCTCTGGTTACAGGACTTGGGAACAGCCCCAGCTGCCAGACCCACCTGAGCATTTGCTTCTTGTGGTTCTCCACCTCCCGCAGCAAGGCTTGTTTCTCCGACTCCTTGTCCTGCTCCTTGGCCATCTGCTCCAGCTCCTTCGGCGGAGAGCACAAACACCAGAACCCCATCAAACACCCTCACCTCGCACAGCCCAGCCCCGGCCGGGGAGCGGATTTACCTGACAAACCCCCGATCCACGGCTGCGACTGACCAAATCACAGCCGGGACCCCAAAACCCCGGGCCGGGATCCCCCAAAACAAACCCCAAACCCCAGCAGGAACCAGGAACCCACAGCCGGGATCCTCCAGCCCTGGGCCAGGACCCCCTGAACCGCAGCCGGGAGCCATAAACCACAGCCCGCGGGCCCGGAGCACAGCCCGGAGCACCCTCAGCACCCTCGGCCGGGCCCCTCACCTGGATGCGGCCGCGGAGGTGTCGGAACTTCTCCTTCACGGCGGCGTTGAGCTCCGTGAGGGCGCTGAGCGGCCCCGGGCAGTCCCGGATGTCCTGGAACACAACGGCGCGGTGAGCGCGGGCCCGGCTCGCCCCGCGGCCGTGCCGGGGTGTGGCGGGGCTGGCGGCGGTACCTGCACGGCCGCCTTGATCTCCAGGTCGAACTTGACGATCTCCTGGTGACAGACCCGCAGCGGCACCGCCGCCGCCGCCGCCGCCATCTTGGCCGGGCAGGGCCGGGCGGGCCGGGCAGGGCCGGGCGGGCGCGGGCGCCCCCTGCGGGCGGCGGGCGGGAACCGCGGGCGCTGAGGGGACGTGGCGGGGCCGGGGCTGGGCCGGGTCACTGGGAGCGAGATGNAAAAAACACCTCCCAAACCCACCGCGTCCAAGCTGTGCGCGATCCCCACCTCGTCACCAGCACAGAGCGCTGAGTGCCACCGCTGTGGGGAGAGAGCTCCGGGATCACCGAGCCCCGCCTTGTCCCCAGCCCAGAGCTCTGAGTGCCACCTCCAGGAATTCCCTGGACACCTCCAGGGATGGGGACTCCAAACCTCCCTGGGCAGCCCCTGCCAAGGCCTGACCACCCTTTCCATGGGGAAATTCCTGCTGATGTCCACCCTGAGCCTCCCCTGGCCCAGCCTGAGGCCGTTCCCTCTCCTCCTGTCCCTGTCCCTGGGAGCAGAGCCCGACCCCCCCGGCTGCCCCTCCTGTCAGGGAGTTGTGCAGAGCCACAAGGGCCCCCTGGAGAAGTTCCAGGGTTACATCCCAGAGCCTCCTTGGGTTTCTGGACAGGCCAGGCTGACGCTGGTTGTGAGCAGCGCGGGGGAACGCAAGGTCCCTTCTCGACCCCCAGCATGAGCAGCAGGGCAGTGACCCTTTGCTTTTCCCTCAAATTCCCTCCCTGGTGCTGTGTCCTTCCTCTGCCGCCCTCACACTCTTCGGACAAAGCTGCTGGAGACCATTTCCACAGGAACTGCAGGGAGCCGACTTCTCCGGGCACTAATCCAGGCTCTCCAGATGGTCCCACGCTGACCCAACCCTGGGCATGAGGAGGGAAAAACCAGATATTTCCTTACCCAGCTCTCATCCCTTCCAAAGGAAACTTCCTGGCTCTCATCCCTTCCAAAGGAAACTTCCTGGAAATACCAGGAGAGTGAGGACTTCAAGGCAGCAGATGCTATTCACTATCACTCCACACACACAAGGATTCGAGACCGTATTTCCTCCACAATTTTTATTTTAAATTACAAAGGATGTTGCATACATTGATGAATTTGTATCTGAATAGAAGTGCTAGGGATCAAAGGTGACAGAGTAAACAAAGTCAATAGTTTAATTGTGCCTCTTTTCAAAAAAATAAAACTGCACAACTATTAACCGACATTTAACATTGCAACTCTTAACAGATCATGCTTTGAACAAGGTAAATTTATTTTCTAACAGAGACAAGACTTTCAGTAAGTTTTTCTGAGCTCCAGTTGGAAGTTGATTATAGAATATCAAGGACAGCATTACAATCATGACCCCAAGCACAGGCGGAACAGGATGCCATGTTTTGTTTAAAATGCCTTTTTGTTTTGCATCTGCATGTGCCATCAGCCTTAAGAGTTCACCCAACCACAAATACTGAGCAGTAAGTTTTCCTTGGACATAATATTCTGAGAGGACAGATTATTCCAATCAGAATGTATGAATATCCATCATTATAAGAGAGATGAAAATTACATTTTCTTACTAGGTTCTGTTTCCTAATCAGAAGATTTTGATAGGGTGGGCTCTGCTTTTGCCAATACCAAATCCAATCCAGAAGTTTTCCTTACAGGAGCTAGTTAAGTCACCCAAATTTGACTTAAAATAGTTTTAACTCCAGAAAAACTCTGAACAATGATGTTATCTAAAAATTTTTATGGGGGAAACAAAAAAGTGCAAGTGTGGCTTAAAAGAGCTCAGGTTCGACTTTTAGCTCCACAGCTCATCAGAAAGACAATAAATGCAGAGTCAGTATTTGCTCCTGTGGAAGTTCATGGATGTCTAAGAGGCTGAGGATTATAATTCAGAGTGCACACACGCCTTCTAGAAGCACTGGGGGGAAACATGGCATGTTGTGAAATGTAAGCTGTAGAAAGATAGAGATTTTTGTCTGCTGCAGAGAAGATACAGCCTGAAAGTGCCATCTTTGATTAATGACATTGAAAAATCCCAATTTACACCGGGAGATATTAAAGAGTGGTGTTTTCTCAACGTACTAATGCCCTTAATACAGTTACAAGAAGGATCAGTCACTGAGGCAGCAACTGTTTGAAATGTACTTCACACGATCCCTGGGGTAAACAAAATAAACCTTGGCTGTGTGCAAGGCTGTGTCAATAAGCCAAGACCACATCTAGCAGCACACTTCACTAGGTGATTCCAACTGAAGCCTCCAACTTCAACAGGAAATAAAACCATGATTAGAGCACTCCTGAAACTCAGGTCTCAAGGCCAAATACAGATCCTGACATTCACCGTCCAGAGCTGGGTTGTGCCTCAGCAGGATTTCAGGAAGACGAGCAAGCACGTTTGAGGAACAGAACTGCATTTGCTATTTCTGCTGGAGGCAGCTTGGATACAACCCTTGGAAACTCTCCTGATAAAACCTTTTAGAGCTTTCAAAAAAAAGAAAAAAAAAAAAAAAGCTATGTTTGAATGATTTATGGAAAAGAAAAGCACATCCAGTCATTGTAGTTTGTGAATAAGCTAACTCTTTCACTAATGAAGGCAAATATTAGATAAATATTGGGGGGGGTGTCTTTTAAAAATAAATTTAAAACTGACACCACTATATTTCAGAAGTGTCTGTTGGCTTTTAGGTTTGTTAGAAGACCTTTCATTCATTTTAGGTTGGTTTTCTGCTTGTTTGTTTGCTTTTTTAAAAAACCCCAACTTTTCCCTGGCCCTTTTAGTATGGAAAAAAGTCAATCTATAAATTAGGAACTGAACACAGCTGAGCCTGACTCTCACATCAGCTTTACAGCAATGCAACTTTATTAAATCACAATGATTTCAACTGGTATGATAAGAAAATCCAGCCCATCCACACGTAAACATAGCTTTAGTAGTAAGTCTCTCATCCCAAAAAACCAAAAAGTACTCACCAAGTATCAGTAAATGTGTTCAACAGACCATAAAAGGAAGCGTTAGCAAAAGGGGTTTTGGGCTAAAAAACACCCTTCAGGAGCACCCCCACGTTTTGCAAGGCCATTCAAAAACTGGTCTTCCATATAAATACAAAAGGACTACTGAGAGGAACTGAAATCAGCCCTATCCGCACTCGCTGCAGGACGCTTTAATCAGCTCTGATTCCATCTCAGGAGCTTCGACGAGTTCAGAGGGAATGAAAAACATTTAGTTCTAGATGTACAAGTAAGGCACAATATAAAGCCACATCATCATCTGTCATGAAGGGAGGGGAAGGACGAGGGTCATACATGGTACAGCAGAACAAGCAGCCCATCGATTCCAAGTGTGGCACCTACGTTCAGACTGACGAGATCTCGACAAGAGCAGTTATGACAGCATGCTTTTAATATGGAAACAAATCCTAGAGAATCCAGTGTATCAGAAAAAGGAAGAGCTTCTGTTTGTATTAAATCAAAAAATATATCATTGTTTTTGGATATAGGATTAAAAGTGAATATTCACAATGCCTACACTCAAAAACAAACAGAAAAAACCCAGGACTTCGTTAAGATCCACATATTATGTATGAACACTGAAAATCTTTAGAAAATGGTCTTCTCTAAAGATCACCCAAAAACGCATGCCACAATCGCCAAAGAACAGAACATGTACATTTGTTGGTTTTTATACCCTTACAAGATTTCTGTTTGTGATAAGTATACACTAAATGTATATATTTTAATGACACTAGAGGAAGCAGATTGTTACTGGCATTAAAGTACAACCATTTCTAGACGGTTTAAATGCCACAGAGTCCCCTGGTTAAAATGTAAAGCTGCACAGCTTGCCTATGTCACCTTTATGATAAAGTTAAACCAGCAAAAGGTCTTATCTTTACTCTACATTTTACTGCCAGGTTTTATTTATCTCAAGTATCGCTGCAGCATTCTGACCAGCCCAGAGTTAGCAGCAAGTGGCAGGAATCATATAAAACGCAGTTTCTTTTTTTAATTTTTTTTCCTCTTTTTTTTTTTTTTTTTTTAAACAAAGTGCTTTTCTAAGATATACATACATATAAATAGTTACAAAATAAAGTGTCAACATTAAAAAGCTCAACTATTTCAAAGCTTTAACTTAAAATAATACATAGGAAACACTGAAATGCGAGGGTATGGAACTCACTAAAGATTCAAAGTCTACTTTGAAATGCGAGACCAAAATCATAGTCTGGTTTTCAGACAAAAATAAAAAGCTATAAAGTTGTGTGTTGCCCAGGATTCCCAGGGCAGTAAAAAAAGGGGGCTTTTAAATACCTTGTCAGTTGAATTTGTCATGGAAGTTTTTACCTGACTTCGAACTGCTCTCAGTGTTCAGAGATGCTGCCTTGCCTGCAGGGTTTGGATGGGGCAGGGACAGCTCTGTGTGCCAGCCCTGCCCAGGCACGGCTGCACCTCTCAGGACACATTCCCTGTCGGGGTTTGGGGGCCCTGGGCAGCTCCACCAGAACTGCCCCACCTAAACAGGAACACACCAGACCCAGCGTGGACAGCAGCAGCCAACTCTCACCTCACCCGAACAACAACAACAACAACACAAACGCCTCGAACGAAAACACCCACATTCCACTCAGATTTTGCAAGTCTTAAGTGGATTTACAGAGTTTTGCCTAAATTGCCCTGGGTATTTGTTCAGTCTCTTGTAGGAAAGACTTTCTGTACAGCTCAGTAGTGGTATTTTGGCCTCCTCCTCCCTTTTGAGTCTTCCAAAATATTTAGGTACAAAGAAAGCTGTGAGTGTGGCAGGGCCACCACCTTCACCGGCCACTCTTCCTGCACTGTTACCAATTCAGGCTTTTTTCTCTTATAGCACAAGCTTGGATATAAAAATAATCTACTTATAAACAAAAAGGAATCACAGTACAAACAAACTTAGACAAACTAGAAATGGAGAAATTCCCCAAAGGGAGTGGGGAGAAAGCCTTCATGGACTTTTGCATTTTTTTTTTCAGCAGCTACATTTGAAAATATTTGGTATTTCTATTTTCAGTAAACAGTGTTTTGTCATCTTTAAATAGGGAGAGAAAGAACAGGGAGGAAAAGGAGGGGGTCCATGAAACCAGAGAATGATCTTGCCTTGAGATAAAGGACTTTCTCATCAAAGGCTAAAGCTTTTAATCTGTACGTTAACACTGACTACAAAGCCAACTCTTATTAGCAGAAGAGCAAATAAGAACTTTGTGTTAATATTCCTCAATCATAGAAACTACTGAATTAACAAGAATAAGTCACATATAAGTCAGAAGAAGCTAGTTTCGAAATACCTGTACAAAAATATAAAAGTCTATAAATTTTTTTGTTTTGTTTGAAGCCTGTGTTGATCCTTGGAAACATCACATGCATAATAATACATCAACTGGAAAAGTGGCAACTAAGGAATTAGATATTTGTAGCTCTTTTTTTTCCTCTTTACATATATACACGTTACAATAAAAATAATTTTATTTTGGTTGTTTGGTGGAAGTATACTACAACAAGCTAAATACTTTTTCTTTTTTAAATTCTCAAAGTCGAAAACTATTTTACCAATAGCTTACTAAAATCCAAATATATTAAAATCTCCTACAGTAAGTGCAGAGAAAAAAGATTTAAAGACTCCAAGACGGCCACCAACTTATCTACCATGGAAGCGAACTACAAGAACAGCAAAATAATATTGTTATGTATGAATGCTCCTTCTGTAGATAATTGGACCCAAACAAAAAAATTCACAGTTCAGTAAGATCCCTAACCCTGACCTTTAATTTTTTTTCTTTTTTTCTTTTGTTTTTACATTCAGTACAGTATCATATAAGCTGTGCAAAACTTTACTTAGACTGGCAGTTCGCCATATCAGTTGCATTTGTCTTTGGTACAAAAATAAACAATCGCATTAATGTGCAAGTATTTGTTTTCTTCCGGCCAAAGTACCGAAATTGAGTTTTCTAGAGCCATCTTTTATACAATACATAGACTCTGTGGCATATATCTACATTTTCAACATATTCCTATATACATTCAAAAATTTTTAAGAGCTGGAACAAATACATTAAAACCTAAAATCTCACCATCTATACAGCTTGGTTTTGCCCCTCAGGGTTTTCTTCATACAAAACTTTACCAGCTTATACTGATAGCTCTCCCCACAAAATACAAGGCACAAAGAATATACTTTTTTTTTCTCTTGCTTGCACAGACATTTAAATACTCTATTAAGCTCAGAAAATTAAAGTCTTCTATGGCACACTAGCTCTAATGCTGCGTGTGCTATGTACAAGTTAATGGTTGCAAAGAAAGCTTACTGGTTTTTTTAAGAACAAGAAAAGAAAATCCAATTATTTAAAAAAAAAAAAAAAAAAGAACAAAAAACTCCCTAAATTGACAGCTTCACCAAAAAAATGCTTCCTCTTACTTCACTTGGACCATAAACCTGTCACAATGTCTGGCAAATGCTACAAATTTTCACTAGCAAACCCATGTTTTTGCTTCTAAAACAAAAGTCATATATTCTGGTCCTAGATCATTTGAAAGAGAACGCTCATTTCTGCACTTGAGCTTAAAGCAGCTTCGAAACTATCTGGTTTATGGTCCAAAAATGCTCTGCAGCATTTTACACCACGCTGTGATTTGTTTTCCTACACTGTTACTTGAAACCAATGGAACCTACTGGTGAGTGTTTACAGGGTGCTAAGCTGACATGCAGACCAGGATGCCATTTACAACGAGGAACTCGACAGCACAGCTGGAACCTGACCCGGGAGCAGCTCGAGCCCTGCCCTACACTTTGGCCATGGGTATTCGGAGCCCCACCAGGCCGCCCGTGGGGTCCCCCTCCGCCGTCTTCTCCAGGACTTGGTTCACGAACTCCGACGTCTGCCCGGCCACGGGGAGTCCTGCAAGGGGAGGGGAAGAGAAGCTGCCCTCAGGCCACTGCTCAAGGCACATTCCTACAGGGGACACTTTGGGTGGGACAACTGAAAACAGGAGAGGGTTCTTTCTTTTAGTTCAGAAATTATTTGCAATCGAATGCAGTGGGGCCACCGATGTGAGCAGAGGGATGGAGCAGCTCTGAAGGGAGGAAAGGCTGGGAGAGTTGGGATTGTTGAGCCTGGAGAGAAAAAGCTTTGGGCTGACCTAACTGTGCCCTTCCAGGGCCTGAAGAAACCAGCAAGATGGAGAGAGACTCTTTACAAGAGCCTGGAGGGACAGAACAAGGGGGAATGGCTTCACTGCCAGAGGGCAGGATCAGATGGGATATTGCGAAGGAATTGTTCCCTGTGAGGGTGGGGAGGCCCTGGCACAGGGTGCCCAGAGAAGCTGTGGCTGCCCCTGGATCCCTGGCAGTGTCCAAGGCCAGGCTGGACGGGGCTTGGAGCAGCCTGGGACAGTGGAAGGTGTCCCTGGTGGAATGGGATGAGCTTTGAGGTCCCTTCCAACTCAGGGCATTTATGGTTCTCTGCCTTCACGGCAAATACATGAAGTTCACTGCTTACCAAGAGTGTCTTTAACAAGGATGTTCAACTTTTGTTCCATGTTGATTCCTCTATCATCTTTAGGTACCTGCACCCAATTAACTATTTCTTGTTTAATGGAGTTGATGACAAAGAGTAAATTATCTGCAAAGAAATAAAATAGGATTAGATTTACAGCACATTCCCCTGGAAGAGATTCACAATTACTCACACAGAGCTGTCTCTAAGTGTCAAAGGTGTCACATCACACTTACTGTAAAATTAAATGTAACAGTTTACATCAAATATTACCAATATTTTCAATAATATTGACAGCACATGCATACATTTACATAATTTACATCTCCAAAGTAGCTCAACATTGCAGGCAACCCAATTTACATTCACTTTATTCAATGGACTGGTTTTGTACCAACAGAATTGCTGGGTTTGTATCAACTCTTTTCTCTGTGACCCAGGTTACATCACGGTGCAAAACACAGACTTGCCCAAACAAAAGAAAAATTAAGAGGTGAAGAGTTGTATTTACCATATTCCGTGTTGAGACCCCAGAGTTTTACTTTATTGGCTTCATACTGGGCTTTCTTTTTTAGTCTACAAGCCCTATAGCAAGAAGAGGGGAAGAATTAGAACACTCCCAGAATTCCAGAGTAGTAAGAGCCACATGAACTTATCAACCAATCCTCCCAGAGCTGATGCACAAACTCATCCACCCTCACTCACCTTCACTGAAAACACCCTGCTACCTGCATTTGCTCACATTGTGGATTTCATCACTGTTCCAGCTCTTTGCCCCACAGCTGAGGAAGCCAATTCCAGTGGAAACACATCCTTATCTAGGGGACAGGCAAACTACAGCTCCCAAGGTGCCACTGCCCTGCTTTTTGACCAGCTTATCACTGGTCATTCCCATTTGATAAAATGCAACTGCCATTGCAGGAGCTGCCACGTGAACCACGATTTCTTCGGGCAAAATTTATTATTTAGATCTTTATCATTCACTTGTAGCAAATTTTCTCATCCCTGCAGCTTTATCCAATGCATACCTGGAAGCCAACTTGTTCTTTTCTTTCCTTGACCTGGGTCTGGCAGTTAAGGGCAGTTCACTGACGGGTGTCAGGTCACTGATCACCTTATTCAGCTTCCTCAGCTCATTACCAATCTGGAGGAGTTTTCTGGGGTTGGGAGTCAGGTCTTCCACATCAGTCCTCCGTGACTTCTTCGCTGCATATTTTCCTGTTTTAAAAATGCAGAAAAATGGTTTGGGAAGTGACACAATAAGTACACAATTCTGTGAGAAAACACTCTTAAATACCCATTTTTTGGGGGCGGTTGAAGTTCCTTTGTTCATGAGAGGAGAATGGGCCGGAATCAGGTGATCCCCGTGGCCTCCCACAATAGAAACAAAGAGCTTTGTACAATTCATATTCTATCCAGATCAGATAAGAGCAAATACTGCTGGCCAGGCCACAGAGCATACACACAACTGTGCTGAAAAATGTATGTTACAAGTTCAAACCCTGTTGTTTTCCTCCAGCTGCAAACTCGTTAACTCATGTTCAGCCAAAATATCCTCCTGCACACTCAAGTGGATTAAATTTCTAAATAATCTTATTGCTAAAGTTCTGTGCTAAGGAAGGGGGCTGAGGGCTGGTGCTGAAACAACCTTCAGTGATGCTGAGATGAAATGATCCACATAAAGGCCACTTAACCCCTTTTATTGTATGTATTTGAAGCTCTTTGAGGCCTGGTTTTCACTTGACTTAAAGGTCTGGTGGCACTGAGTCCTCCAGGCATGTTTAGTTATTTGTTGTTTAATAACAAATATAAAATAATGGAATCACAGAATGGTTTGGGTTGGAAGGGACCTTAAACTCATCTTTTTCTACCCCCTGCCATGGAGTTCCACTAGACCAGGTTGCTCAGAGAACGAGCAGTGATAGGGACTTTGGGTACTGACATTTCACTACAGGATAAATAAGCTTTTAAAAACTAAGAAGATTTAAAGAAAAAAAATGCTTTCTTCCCTGAATAAATCTACAAGTAACAATAAAAAAAATAAATCTTTTGATTTAAGAGAAGGCCAATTGCCATGGTAAAAGCAGTAATTTTCAACTCCAAGGGAACATTAACCTTACAACCAGGGAAGTTGGTTTCATTTGCTCCTTCAAAGCCAAAATCAAATGGAGCAGCCTAAAAGAGGGTCCTGTGACAAGAAAACAAAAATACCCCTAAGAGTGGTTTGTTTTGGGTGACATTAATCATGTCTGTGGTGCAGTAATTGCTCACTGGGAATAAATCACAGTTATCACAGCAACTGGTTTAAGTTTCTAAGAGGGCATCTTAAGGAAATAGTTTATTCCCAGAGGAGCAACTGCTTCACTGTGCTGCATTCACAGGGGGCAAACAAGGAGGGAGGAGCAGAGAGAGACAGTTGTGCCTCAGTGCTTGTCCTCAGCTCCTACCACAGGCCCCTGACCTTGGCACCCCAGATCCCTCCCAGCTCCTGCGAACACAGGCAGCACTGAAGGGAACAGCCACGAGCAGCAAACACCAGTCAAGCCACCCATCCAATATTTACAGAATCACACAGAAAGCTTTGAACTCTCGGGGTTTCCACTGAGAGCCCTTGGAAGTCACAATTCTCAATTCATCCACACTCCTCTGGAAGAAACCACACTGAAAGTCCTTTACTGTGTGTTCACTGTGCCTCCCCTGGGCACTGCAGAACCAACAGACTGACAGTGTTTCCATTTCCATGGCCAAAACACAACTTCTCGGCACTTGCACGGAGGGGAATTTGGCTGCTGAGGGGGTCACAAGGAGAAGAGAGTCATTTGTGACCAGGACTGGCCTCTTACCGTGGTGGAGGCCATTCTTCTGGTACATGTTGCTGGGCAGCGTGTCCCGGTCCCACTCGGACGGCCTCAGCATCCTCTCCTGCTGGGCCGGGGTCAGCTGCTCGCTGTACTCCCAGAAGTATCTCCGCTTGCCTCTCTTCCGAGAGGAGATCGCAGTCACTTCTTTTAAATCCTCCACACAATCGTTTTCATACCCTAAAAGGAGGCAGGGGGTTGTTTATGGACTGGTGACAGAATTGTTTGCAGCCCTCAGCAGCAGACTGAGTATTCGAGTTCAGAGCAGAAGCACAGCCAGCTCTGTTTTGCATTATGTAACAGACTTGGTTTCCAGCATCAGCTGCTCCTGGGTACTTGCCTTAAATCCAGGGATAGACACTGAGCCACTGATGGGGCTTCATTAGTTGAAAAAACCCAAATTATTTATGCATTTAAAGTCCCTTTATGTTCTCTGACCGCCTCAGCTCTTGTCCCCCACAATCCCAGCAGTGCCAATACAGAGAGCAGACGCTGGAGCGTGTTCTCCCATCCTGACAACTTTCTCCATGAATTGGCAGGAACACAATCCTAACTCACTTCCTCATTTGACAAAAAGCACGGAAAGAGAAGCAGATAATAAAGATGGATTAGCAAAAGACAATAAAGAGAAAATGATTCAATTACAGAATACTCTGAGTTGGAAGAGACCCACAGGATCGAGTCCAACTCCTGCTGTTCCTTGAGTCCAAACACCTTCAGGGAATAAATTCAACCACTGATCCCTCCTGGCTGGAGAAAGGGGCTCTGTTAGCAGGACAGTGACCAAAGGACCCGCTAAGCTGAAGGGATCTGAACTCCCACTGTCCAACCTCTTCCTCCTCTTTACTGGGATGAAGAGAAACGATCCTCAGTAAAGCTGTACAATATTTTGGAGGTGAATTAAGATGTACTTGACATGATGAACTCATAAAGGACACAGAAACTGTAATGGCACTGCCCACATCACAGAAATATTTTACCATAACTATGTAAACATAAACCACAGGTTTTCAAACCCTATGCTGTAGAAAATAAAGATAACCCATACTAAGGTTAAAAAAAAATCTCAAACCACTGCACCGCCTTTTGTATAAAATGCTAATAGTTTACATTTAATTTAAAAAGGAGCATTTCTGAACATCACATCCTCTGATGGAGCTTAAGGAAAAGTCACCCATTAATGGACTGCAGGCTTAGCAAGGCTTGACCCCATCTGCTTCAGCTCTGCTTCATCTTCCATCAGCACAAAGAACACTTTCTTCTTTTTAAAACAGTCCATTCAATTAGTCTGTTTGCACTTGAAAACCAGTTGAAAGAGGAAAAACAAACTTTCTTGCTTTGGTCTGACTCTCACATCATAACCCAAAGTAGGAATAAAAGTCAGGTATGCAGAAGGATGAAATCCACCCTGAAGTTCTGTTTCTCATCATTTCATCAACTCATTTACTTTGATTCTCAGGTTTATTGGAAAGACAGGATTTTAAAGGCAAATTAAGGAATGAAACATGCTGTATATAACAATTTTGTTGTAAAACTAGAATTACTGACAATTTGCATTAGATATAGTTTCAAATACCATAAATATTTGTAACTGTAGCTCCATTTTACCCAAAAGCTGTTTGACATAAGTATCAAAATACTCTTAAAAAGACCACTGACTTTGCACCTAAAAATCAAGCTATATAATTCATTATCTAGAAGTATATAAATTGAGTCCATCTTCATGACAACACAGAATTAATCCAACCAATGAAAACAAATCTCTGTAAGAGCTGAAGTGTACAAATGTACAACAAGGTTAAAATCAGGACTTCCTGTTTGCTTATTCAAACTGTAATTAAGTTAGCAACTTAAATTACATTGACTTAATGCATCCTGCCTTGCAACCCCACCACTGACCTGCTACCATTATAAAGTTACATAAAATAATTCAGTGCAGTGCCCTAACCTAGGACAGACTTGTTTAGCTGCTCTGCCCTGTATTTATTCCTCTCCCTTAATTCCTCCTCTCAGCAAAGATCACACAGCAGGGCAGGCTTCTAAGAAATCTGAAAGGATTCTTGTATTTCACTTTGAAGCCCTTCACAAACCCCTCCTGAAAGTCTTTCTTCACATCCCTCACTGTGGTTTCGGGTTTAAACTCACCAGGGTTAAATGAAGTAGAACAGAGAACAGTGTGCACATGACTTGTGCATCTCACCAGGTGAAACCCAAAAATAGCCCCACTGAAACAGCCCCAGAACTCCTCCTCTCAGCCACTTCACCACAGAGGTTTCTGGAGAATAATTTCCAGTGTTTTTCCCCCCAGCTGATGGTCCAGGTGCTCAGAGCTGATCTAATGCTGCTTCTTAAAACAATCTCTGTGTCTCTACGAGCACTCTTTCACTAATTTCTTCTCCAGTGCTGCTGCCAACTGAATAAATTGCTGCATTTCCCATTTCTGGAATCTGCTGACTGCTTGATGGCAGGAACAGTCATTTGAAATTTTTTCTACTAAATGAGATATGAAAAATATACTCAGAAATAGCAAAACCCCCCACATTTAAATGCTAGAAAAGGCCTGGGCAGATAATTCCCATAATAAACTACCTTTGCAGGGGACCAAAATTGCTGAATCTGTGTCATGGTGATAATAAAATCACTGTTGTCCAAACTTGACTCAGATCCAGACACATTTTTAGCTATTTCTCCTTCACTATATCTAAGTATTTCCTCAGATAACACTTGAAGAAAGCATTTCATTCACTCTAAAAACATACATGAAGAATAACTAAAAGCAAATTACGTATAAAAAAACATTAGAGAGCCAGCAATAACTAGCAGATTTTTGTCCTTTCAGTAAATTACATCCTCACTCAAAATACCAACTGATTTTCCTTTCAGAGCTGTGAAAGGTTTAATTTTCCTGTGCTGTGCCTATTTTTAGATCCTTTACCCACAGTCTTTACCTTTAGAGGTGAAAAAGCAACACCAAGTACAAGAGTGACATAATTATAGTACCTGGAGATGTTAACTTCTAAAATAGACAAAATATATGATAAAATTTTTAATATCACCACACTCGAGGTGAATGGCTTTAGGCTTCATTCATGGATGGGTTTGGCAAGCTTGGATGAGCCCAGATCCTCAGTTACTGCTGCAGAATGTGGATTGTTGGTCAGTAAAACAGTTAATTAATTCCACCCACAGCATTTAACACAACCTCTCTTCTTCATGGACCCCAGGCTTCCACATCCTCCATGGGCTGCAGGGCTGGAACAGCTGCTCAGGGCCCCAGAAAGCAGAGGGAGTTCACTCCAGAATGGAGGAAGAGGCTTTAAAATGCTAATAAAAATGTGTTGTGTGCATGTGAAAGTAGCATAAAGGGCATAATGCTTAATGAGTTTAACGCCAACTCAGGAAATCTAATCAGAAAATAATTTCATCTGAGAGTTCATTATGACAAACACTGACAAGCTGTAGGGAAGCTGCTGTTCTCAACAAGGAAGAATTTCAGCTGCTTTATCCCCTCGAAGTTATGTATTGCCAAATGTCTGAATACTTGAAATCTTATATTCTACTACCTGGCATTCAGAAGATGTGAACATTGCAGCACTTTCTGCAATGAAACTAACACTTGGTTACAATCCTGTCCCTTTCCCTGCAGATTTTATTTCTATACAATGTTACTGCTTTGTTACCTCCTAGGTGAAGGTTAGTTCTCATTTCTGCTGTTAGAGCTCCATTTCTACAGGCAGGAGAGAGGAATTCAGCACCCTCTAAGCCCCACTAAGTGTTACTGCTCAAAACCACCAAGAAATGGATCTATCAGTTTCAGTGGCAGCTATTCTTTGCATTCTGTGGGAAAACTGTACCTGCACGTAGGACTTAAATAATTATGAAATAATTTCACTCAGGATGTGATTTCATCCTGACAGATCCAACGCTGGATAAATTCACAGCTACAAGAAGTGCAAGAAAGCTCTGCACATCCTACCAGAGAGCCACAAAAAAAAGAAGGCCACACTTGCAGGCAGCTGCTCTAACCTCAGGCTGCAGCTGGGCTTCCTGTATCCTCTGTTATTATTTTTGTTGCATGACCACAGTTTATGTAGTTTTTCAGAAAAAAGGGCAACAGAGACCTTGTACACTTCAAACTAATTGCATTTTGTAAAGCACTTAGAAAATCTGGGAGGAGAGTTCACAACTTAACACCAGCGCTGCTCATCTGTAGCTACCAGGAGTTCAAAAGCTTTCCTTCCCACTCAGGGACAAATCCATCACCCCCCACGTTACCAAAGCCCAACAATGCTGGTACCTGGTTCTGAGAAAGTGTCACTGATGTCATCGTCCTTATCGTCCTCGTAATCTTCTTCCTCATCGTCGTTTTCAGACAGCTCGTGCTCACTGCCAAATCCTTCATCATGGTCCTCATCTTCAATATCGTCCTCATCCTCCTCCTCTTCCTCGGGGTCTGCTTTGGCTGACTGCTCACCCAAAGTGTCTGTTACAAACAGAGAATAATTGTGCTCTTCTTTCTTCTGTGAGGAGTCCGACACCGACGTGCTGGCGGAAAGACTGCTCTCCCCCACAGCCAGCCCTGGGCTCTCCTGGGCAGGGCTGAGGAGCAGCTCTTGAGTCTCTTTAAAAGGCAAAACAGGAGGAGTACTGTGGCCGTGGGGGGACTCGAGTCCTTTTCTCTCTTGTCTCTTTGCTACAGCACCGCAGTAGCAGGTGTTCTCCTTCGCCGCGTCCGCGTGCGCCTGGCTCAGCACGGGCCTGCTCTGCGGGAGGGGATTGATCTTTACCTTTGCCTTCTTCACGTAGTCTTTGCATTCCACGTGAATGTTCACCTTTTCACTGCTGTACACGTTGGTCTTGACCATGATCTGGGTGCTGGCAGCAGGCTGGCTGGCAGGCTTGCTGGCCTTCTGGGCACAGTCCGAGAGCGCGGCCTCGGCCTGCACGTTCTTGGAGGAACAGACCGGCGCCGCTGCTCTGCTCGCGATTTTTTTGCCAGGTAACAAAGAATTTAAAGGGTTTTGTTTTACACTAAAGAGCAAATCAGGGTAATAGAGTGAATCTGAGACAGGCTGGGAGTCCTCGCTGTTCAGCTGAGCCAGCGTGGGTGTTTTGCTGATCACCTCTTCATCCTGGTACGGGCTTGAAAAGTCATCGAGGCCCAGGTAATCCACCTCCTTTGTCCCCCAGATGTCACAGCTGGTTAATTTAGTGTACTTAGTTAGGTCTTCACAGTAGGTATCCCACTGCTCCCACTTGGAGGTGAAAGCAGCTTCTTTGTCCAGGATGTCCGTAAAAGACTCCAAGTTCTCAAGGTCTTTGCAGTCCTCCATGGAAAGCAAGTTGTCCCTGGAGCTTTGCTGATAGTCCATTTCCCTGTCCTGGACACAAGAAAATAAGTCAAAAGTTAATACAAAAAAAGTATCCATCATCTCTTTCCTTCATCTGGTACAGAGATGAAATTCCAGTGAAGTGTGAGAGAGTGGTGACATAGGAAGAGACCTCAACTTTCAACTAAAAGCTTCTTTTGAGGGTCAGACTGAAGTTCAGCTTTTGTGTTGGAGCAACAGATCCTTCTGAAGACACTGCTCTTCCAATGACACCGTTATTTTCCTGCTATTGCAAATTCATCTGCTCATCAGGAACTAAACCAGAACCAATGTCCATGTATTTAAAATATGAAAGATATCACAGGCATCTCTATAATCCAGGTCAATCTCTGCTGTGTGCTTAACAGAATATGCTTGAGTTTAGCAGTTCCTGGGAAACCTCATTCTAACATGACCAATTAACGACTACGAGTGACTTTTCTCCTTTGATGCAGGAAGAAAAGAAAAAAGGGAATGTTCATATAGGTAGCTTGTGAGTCAACTTTTATTTTTCTTCCCCTGCATTCACAGCTTGGGTGAAGTAGAATATAGCAGGGAGAAATTCTTCCCTGTGAGGGTGGGGAGGCCCCAGCACAGGGTGCCCAGAGAAGCTGTGGCTGCCCCTGGATCCCTGGCAGTGCCCAAGGCCAGGCTGGACAGGGCTTGGAGCACCCTGGGGTAGTGGAAAGTGTATCTGAGCCCGTCCCAATGGCCAGTTTGAAGAAGTGCCCGCTGAGGAAGCATCACATGTGCTGGACAAGCAGTCCAGCTCTTCCCTAACCAGCAGCCTGCAATAATGAATAACCTCCCAGCATTCTTGCACAAACACCCCTTTATTGATACAGGAACCTGGTGTGAGTCAAGAGGAGGAAGCTCTGCACACACACAGGACCTACCAGTTCATACATGAAGTCTGGGTCCGAGCTGCTCGCCAGCAGATCCGTGCTCATCAGAGTCTGCTCTGAAAACAGATGGCTCCGAAAGGCATCCCCAAAAGGAGGGTCCATTCCACTCACACTGGGCTACAACACAAGGGACACACGTGTCAAACACGACACAAAAAGGCACCATTTCATCAGAGGATCACCATTTCCTCCTAGTCTCTTGAAGGTTTTCACCTCCACAGATAAGCACATCATTCCCCTGGGCCAGAGAATGCTTTAAGAGCAGCTGACAACACGCAGGAGCAATCAAAGGACACATTTCTATTCACCACAGAGCTGCAAGAGCATTCACTGCTCCTTCCTTCTTCCCTGTTGGTTTGAAAGCCTTATGTTTGCCAAGTTTTGGGATATGTTGGCATTTGTAGAGGATGAGGGCCAGTCCTGGCAAGGTCTGGGAGTATCAGTAGGCAGGGTCTTCCCCCTAAAACACATCATTTTGTACAAAAGCAGTGTTGACTGTGTTTAGAGCCATTAGAACTCATAAAACTTCCATATGAAATTGTAAGGAAAGCAAAATTTATGACAACTAAATCAAGAGTGTTACCTCTCTCTCAAGAACGAAGTGAAATTTGGCAAAAAAAGCATTATGCAGGATGACTGGGCATGCAGGGAACGGGCAGCAAGGCCTTCTGCTACATTTAATTCCAGACCTCCATTTCTCTTCTAGACACTCTCAGCCTGAGGGCTGGGAAGGGAGAAACACTGTGCTGCTGAAAGTCATTCAGTGTGCTGCTGTGTGAATCACTGCAGTAATAAAAGGCTGTTCTGCTCTCCAGGCATCCTCCCTCACCAAGAAACAACTTGGCTGAAGCTTCAACAAATACAAGACTAAGAGCAGCACCACAGCTTCCACCACAGACACTACAGGGACCCTACAAAACACACATCCTTTAATCTCTTACACATCCTCCCTGCCAGTGCTGGTCAAATGCGTTCTTAAACAGAGGCAAAATTATTTACAGAAGCAAATAAAATCCTAGCAGACTTACCTGAGGCATTTCCAAGCCCAGATTCCCCAAATCCAATTCCAAACTTCTTGTTTTATTCACTTGTAGATTCCTTTCCAGCTTTACTTCAGTCTCAGGGAGTTTACACTATCCATGCAATGAAATTTTTCCTTAGGATAACTTCAGTTCACCCTGATGGAGCTTTTCTATTTGTAGACTTCTGTGCAGAATAAACACAGCAAACCCCCAAGGAGGTGAGTAATCCTTCACCAACAAGGTGAAAGCTTAAAAAACAGCCAAAGGCAAGAATTTCCCCAGAAAATCAACTTTTCCTCATGCTGGAATGTATAGAAATTTTCTTCCCCTGCTATCTTTCATTGAATGAAAAGCCACAGACGCTACAGAACAGAGTTGCTGCAAAAACATTTTTGGCCAAGTTACATTTTGTTGCCTTTTCTCCTCTCTGCTGAGACCAGTAGCTCTACAGACACACCTGAAGAGAAAACCCTGCCAAAATGGGAACAATAATCAGCCCACTGCTGGGTATCCAAGAGAGAGACAACCTTTATGACTAATGCAACAGAGCCAATAAACTCTGAAAATGTCTCAGACAAAACTCTCAAAATACAAATTTCAGAATAGGCAGAAATTCTGTTTCAGTGATATCTCCTCCTTTTCTTCAGGGGTGAATCCATCCAGCATCAGATAAGATCACATCAATCACTCACATAGCAACATCTAGTGGTAGAGGATCACAGAAACCATCCAGCAGCAGAGTGGAAGAGACAGTTTTCCCCAAGAGAACCAATTAAAAACTGTGCCAAACTCACAGCTGTCTAATAAAATATATTCTCTATTAATTCAAGTAAGGCATATGTTGAAAATGGACCAATTTATCTACTGGTAGTTTTACCAGTTGAGGAGTTTTTATAGACCTGCTCTACTTCAGATGTGTGTCTAACAACTCTTCCCAGCCTCATATTCCGCTTAATCCTGCATTTTGAACAATGTAAGGAAAACCCTCACTCAGCACTGCTCCTAAGTCAGACTTTGGTGCAATCTGCTCAGGCTGTGTTTACTCTCTTCTTTTGAAAAACAAATAGTAAACTCTGAGTGTTCTCCTACAGCTCAGAGCCCTCCCCCAGCAGCACATGACAGCATCCCCGTGACTATTCCCACTTTCAGATGGTATCTCAGCCAGTTTGTCCTCTTTAGCATATGGACCATCAGACTGTGGTAGAAACAGACACTACGCAAAGAAGGCTTTACTTATCCAAACGCCCTGCTTTGCAAACAGCAGCTGGAATATAAAGAACAACAGTTACAGGTCCAGTCACACAGGAGTTCTGAGCTGAACCCTCCTGCCCTGCCAGAGCGGCCGTTCCTCACAGGGCCCTGTGGGGAACGAGCCAGTTCCTTGTGAGAAGAGCTCCTTTCTGCTCCAAAACCTCCAGGGAACCCTTCACTTATTGAAAAGCAACATTTAAAGTGAAGTTTGTGTCCCAGGGCAACGTGGCTCAATAACCCCCATCTCCCTTCACCACAGCAGGACTGGTCCTTCCCAGCTGGAATGGCTGAGTCACTCCTCAGCCTCACCTGGGCCAGGAGAAAGGGCTTGTTCTTTAAAACAAACCCATGATGCTCTCAGACACAAAGAGAGAGGCAAGGTTACGATCCTGAATGCCTGAACACTTTCTTTCCATGCAGATTGATGCCTTTTTCACCAGAACATCAGATTAATGCTTTAACAACACCACCAGAGCACCACCTGTGTTCACAAGGAAACTGCCAGAGTTCTCCAGGATACAAAGTGGAGAGAAAGGAAAATTTGCTGCTTCTTTGCTGGTTATACTTTGTTGTGTTTTTTGTCAGAACATGAGCCTCAAGCCGTTCCACACACAGCCAGCAAAGAGTGGTGAAACTTCATCTGTACCAACACTGATTTCTGTAACAACCAACAATTCCAGGCGCCAGCTTTTGGATCACTTCCAAATCTTCAAAACAAACACTGAAGGCTCAAAATACTTTTACTGTCTCAAGGACGGGAGAGATAAACTCCTTGCACCATTTAAGAAGGACAGGGCATGTGCTCCCAGGTCAAAGCAGTGTATCAGCCGACCCGAGTATTCCCGTAATTCTCTTTATATTTCATTCTTGACATTTTATAATATTAATATTTAAGTGTGACTTGAATCCCAGTGGGATCTAGTCAACTATTCCACAATGTAGGATTTTTCTTGGTAGCTCTGTGGAGGGAGAAAATACAGTGAGGCCACAAAAGAAAGACATTGCCTCGGGGAGCTGCACAACCCAGGCATCCTTCATGCTCCCAGCAAAGCAGCCCTACCTCCAACTGCTTTCCAAATTTCCCAGAAAGATCAAGATCATCATTAAAAGACTCCTGGTGTTTATACTTAACTACCAGTGTTTCTGCAAGAACTGGTAAATAAAGATGTATGGCACAAGTCAATGACACATATGGAAGCACAGGTGTAAAATGGGAGCTTGCTGTGAAGGAAAGTAATTTGTAGGCTGCAGTTAAAGTCCTGTTTTTACAGAATTTATCATTACTGCCACTTTCAGCCCAAGACTGAGTTAGAAAAGAATAGTCCAGCTGTTGTGTTATCTATAATGAATGCAGCTCTGAATGAACTAAAGGAGATGTGGCAGAGCTCAAGTACAGCAGCACTAAGAATTATTGAAGATAAATATAGCAGGAATTTCTACTTCAGGACAATTTCCATTAATGCCTTCCACCAGCCCTTCCCAAAAGCAGAGACAAGGTGGAATACAGAGCCCGAGGCAGCGGGCAGGGTGCCACAGCCTGCAGGGAAATCAGATTAAGGTGATTAAGGAGCCAAGCCCGGAGCTGGTTCTGTGTCTGCAGATCCAGAGTCACATCTGTGCCCAGCTCTGCTCCCCATCCTGGGAGGAGGCTCCTTCCTTCCCTGGGGCCTGAGGAAGGGCAGGACACCCAAGGGGAGCCTACAGCACACATGGAGAGGGACTATTTACAGGGGCCTGGAGTGACAGGACAAGGGGAATGGCTTCAAACTGACACAGGGCAGGGTTAGACGGGACATGAGGAAGAAATTCTTCCCTGGGAGGGTTGTTAGGTACAGGGTGCCCAGAGAAGCTGTGGGTGCCCCATCCCTGAAGGGTCCAAGGCCAGGTTGGACGGGGCCTGGAACAACCTGGAATAGTGGAAGGTGTCCCCGCCCATGGCAGAGGGCTAAAATGAAATAATCTTTAAGGTCCCTTCCAGCCAAACCTCTCCATGATTCTGTGATCTTGGGAACAGCTACGTCCATCTAACATTTCAGAATTTGGGCTACTGATGGAGGCATGGACATGTCCACTGATTAAAAGCCCATCAGTCATCAACAAAGAACCAAAAACTGTTCTGTGGAGTTAACACCTAATTAATGACAAATCCTAATTAGAAATAATGCCCCGTATTTAATATTTACTTTCTGAAGAGGAACAGTGGTTCCAAGATGCCCAGGAAGACTGAATTTCCCACAGGGGAGTAGCAGGTGCATTACCTGGGATTACTGGTGTAACCCAGCCCACAGCAGCAGCTAAACTCCAAATACTCAGCATGTAGGACACCCACGGCAGCTCCTGTGCATGTGCTGCCCCCCTGGGCCACTAAAACCTCACTCCAGCACCTCCAAAGCAGCCCCTAAAAGAGAAAACCCCAAACTGCAGCTTTCAGCCTGGCACCTCTGAAAGTTTCTCGGTCACCTGCGTGAATCATTTGTACCGTGGCTGTAACTAAAGTTGCTATTTCTGGCCCAGCTCAGCTGTGTGTTTTGTACCACTGGAGAGGCACATGGAGCGTGGCTGTGCTGTTTTGTTGGCTGCACAGTGCTTATTATCCCAGCAGCTAAATGCCTGCTGTAAGTGCATTACAGGAACAATTACACTTTCATGATGGTGACTGCATCACGCAGCACAGCTTGTCAAAGTCACAATTTTGATGCAGGTATAAAAAAATAGCTCACAAGAGCCTGCCAGTACCAAACCTAAAAGCTCAGGCCGAAACATTCATGGCCAACTCTGAATTTCAGAGAAAGCACAAAAACTATGCCATGTGCTTGGAAAGAACCATTATGTACCATGCACTGTTTGCTGTATCTGGACATTCTATGAAATACTGGAGTTAGAGAGGCAAGAAGTTCTCCTGCATGTCCCTTAAAAACATTTTTTCCTTCCACAGTTTGTGCCAACTTGTTTTCTGTTACAGAACGGCCTCTGCTCAGGGCAGTCTTCAAGCTGAGAATGTGCAGACTGCCCGGGGTGGAGTCCATCCCTGGAAGTGTCCAGGGAATGACTGGACAGGGCACTCAGGGCTCTGGTCTGGTTGAGAAGGGGGGAATCAGTCACAGGCTGGACTCGATGGCCTTGGAGGTCTTTTCCAACCTCAGTGATTCTGTATTTTTCTTACTTTTGTTTCTAAGTAATATTCTTTTCCTTTCTACGTGATTCTTCAATTATTAGCCAGACTTAAAGAAATTCTCTTACTTCTCTCCCCCACCACAAAGACACTAAGTTGATTAGTATTATTATTGTTGTTTCATAGCAGTGAGCAAAGACACTCTTTTCAAAGGTCTTGCTGTATTTCCACCCACCACAGTCTCATTCCTGGACTCACCAAAGCAGCCAAGTCCCTCTACCTTCCTGGTGATGGATTTCTATTAAAATACCAGCACTAAGGCATTATGCTCTTTGCTTTTTCTATCCTGGAGAGCAAACAACATCTGCTTAAGACCCCCAGATCCTGAGTCTGATGGAACACTGCCACTTAAAAGAACTAAAGATACACAGACTGTTTCACTTCTTCTAAGCCTCTTCCCTTCAGGAGAGGAAAACTGTTACTTCACTGTCTCTGTTCCCTTTCCTGCACTGACCATCCCTTCCCCCTCCAGTGTTATTTTTCCAATCCTACTCACCCACAGCAGACAGATTTCAAGACCTGGAAGTGATACCTCTAAAGAGAAGCTCTGGTCTGCAATCACACACACACCACCTCAGGCAGCAGAGCCCACATGCCCCCAAAAGAAAACAGAACTCAGGGACCTCCCGTGCCAATGCCAATTCCCAGCTCTGGGGTGCTCCAGCTGTGTCAGAAACAGGCACATCCCAGAAACCGATGGAATCACAGTCACAAAATGGTTTGGGTTGGAAGGGACATTAATGATTATCTTGTTCCAACCCCCTGCCACGGGCAGGGACACCTTCCACTGTCCCAGGGTGCTCCAACCTGGCCTCGGAAACTTCCAGGGATCCAGGGGCAGCCACAGCTTCTCTGAGCACCCTGTGCCAGGGCCTCCCCACTCTCACAGGGAAGGAATTCTCCTTAATATCCCATCTAAACCTACTCTGTCAGTTTGAATCCATTCCCCCTTGTCCCATCACTCCATCCCTTGTAAACTCTCTCTCCATTTCTCTTGTAGGTTCCCTTCAGGCCCTGCAAGGCCACAGTGAGGTCACCCCAAAGCTTCTCCTCTCCAGCTGAACACCCCCAGCTCTCCCAGCCTTTCCTCCCAGCAGAGCTGCTCCATCCCTCTGCTCATCCTGGAGCCTCCTCTGGCCTGGCTCCAGCAGCTCCAGGTCCCTCCTGTGCTGGGCCAGCTCTGCAGGGGGGGTCTCACCTGAGGGGGCACAGGAGGGGTCTGGGATGAAGCATCTCCAGCTCTCATCCCCCGCACTCCCAGGTCCTTCTCCCAGGGCTGCTCCATCTGGGCAGCCTCAGCCTGTGTTTATATCCCAGCCTGGACTGATATCGACCATCGTGCAAGAGGCATATGCAAAAAAAAAGCGACTGTTTTTTAAACTAACAAACATTCTGCATCGACATATTTTATAACAACTATGCCCACATTAATACATTCCTACTAGAAGCACTTTCCTGTACGTTCTGGAACAAAGACTGAGATTTTATTCTTATTTTAGTGCCAAGAGTGGGATGTGCAGCATGTTGGACTTATTAGAACCACATTAACAGACTTCAATTAAATTTAAAAACGTGTTAAGAGTTAAATATTCATAGCATAAACTTTTATTAAAATAACACTGCAGAGTTAGGAGAGTTGTTTGCACATGAGAATGAGTAGTAAAACTAACATTCAAATTTTTTTGAGCCATAGATTTCCCCTGAAGCAGGGTGGGGTGAAAGCAAAGACAAAAAACAAAAGCAAAACTAAACAACAATTCAGTTTCCAATCTCCAGCAATATTCCACATCCCGACAGGATGGCTGTTCCTGTATTTTTTTCTGACATGAGTCTTTCAGACTAAGAGAAAAATTAATTCTGTAGCTTCCAGGAAAAACCAAAAAGCAACCCAAGTCTTATGATGAAGGGAACGGCACAGTCTGGTCTACTCTTCATGCTGTGAAATTAGGATTGTTATACTCTTGTTAGAAATGGGTTATTTGTACCAAATACTTCAAAGCCAGCAGCAAATCTGAAAAATGCATCAGTCAAAATTGTTCAAAAAGCAAAAACCCCCCATGGCTTATGAGTTTAAAACCAGAAGGATTTAGAAAAAAAAAAATCAGGGAAATGATTACAGCAAGGTCTAAACCTTAAATTTACAATTTTCAGAAAACTTTTGGTTTGACTTGCACGCCAATGCCAACTCTCAAGCACTTCTCACGCAGTGCCAAATCTCCTTATCAAGGTTTGATGTTAAAATATTTAGTTAAGCTTCCCAAACCACAGAGCACGGACATGCAGGCCATGGGAACCTAAACCTGTGTGTTCCCTTATTTATCCCACACTATCAGTCTATTAATGGGACAAAAGCTTCTATTTGTTCCCAATTAATTCCTGCTAATGCTGACGGGACTTCAATCTCTGTCCTTCACAAGGCTGTTTGCCTCTGCCGGTATTTAAAAACCACCTGGGGAGGATGCTTGGTGGCCTGATGTCTCTGCTGCAGATTGCTCTTATCAGGGAATGCTCCCATCAAACACGGAACAATTCCTTCTCAGCTCAGGTAAACGCCTGGCTATGGGCACCGTTTGAGGTCTCAGCTGCTGTTATTTCTGCATCTAAAAAGGAATCTCACCGAGATTGGTTTAGCAGGAAAAGTTTCTTGCAGAACTATCACACCCAGAGAAGCTGTGGCTGCCCCTGGATCCCTGGCAGTGTCCAAGGCCAGGTTGGACAGGGATTGGAGCAGCCTGGGACAGTGGAAGGTGTTTCTGTCCATGGAAGGGGGCAGAAAATGAATAATCTTTAAGGTCCCTTCCAACATAAACCATTCTGGGATTCTACCATTTATTTTCCATAGAAATTCTGACTTCTCATTTTAGCAGCCAACAATAAAAATCGAGCACATTTCTAAAGCACCTGTGTTTGCCTCTCTGTAATTGTTGCTATGAAAACATATTTAATAATAATCATAATTAACCCTTCCCACAAGGATGCTGGGAAGCCCTTCGTTAAGCGACCTTAGAGGCCTTTTAAACACAATCTTCAAAACACTTAGAAGAGTCTGAAAGGCAAATCTGATTCTGTTTTGCATGTTATGTGGAGCATGATTTCAACGCGCTACCCCTCGAGTGGCAGCAACAGAAAGATCACGATCACTTTAAGTGAGAATCGCACATTTCAGCGCCGAGTGCTCCCAGCCGCTCAGCCTGTTGCACGGGGAACCCTGAACAAACACCGCGTGTTTTATACCGAGTGTGACAGCGACATTCTCTCGGATTCCGGATCCCCTCAGCAGCCGATGCCCTGAGAAATGCCGTGGGCTGCGGGGCTGGGCACGGCAGCGATGCCGCGGGCAGGGAATAACGCCCAGGGTGGGGACCCTGGGGACAAAGCGGGAATAAAAAATATCGGGTTTGGGTTCTCGGTGACACGAGGGGCTTTCGGCAAGGTGCTCCCGGCTCGGAGCCTGCGTGAGCTGAGACCAGGCACGGAGAGGTGTTGGATACCCGCGTTGGGACACACCGAGACCCGCAGGCGGCTCCTGAGGCGGCCCGGGGCACTCACGGATGTTTTATAACCCAAATCTGCGGGCACGGGCTGGGAGCAGGAGACGGCAACGCGCCCCGTGCTCCCCTCGGCGCGGGGAACGGGACCCC
>VZTJ01002595.1:770794-782785 GCA_013397795.1 Orthonyx spaldingii | reverse complement strand
CCTGCAGCTCAGTACTTTTCCTACTTCTTCAGCTACACGCACAACCACCTTTCACAGTGACAGGTGGCTGGCCTGGACTGCTTCAGAATCAACTGGAGAAATTATTACTAAAAAACATAACAGAAAATAGACCCAGCCGTTCTTATCTTGCTATTTGTAAAGAATGACTTCTAGTCTTTAAATAAGTTTTTGCATTTCACCCCGTTTCTTCTTTTTTTGCCTCAGAGACTCCATGACATTTAATTATGGAAACAAGGGAGCAGCCACCCACCTCTGACAACTCAGCCCTTCACAGGAGTAAAATGCTTCCATGATTTCCACTAGAGGAAAAGCAAACTTCCATAAAGTCTCCAGAACAATTTCTTGTGAGGGGCAGAGATGCAGATATTTGCATTTCCTAAACAATATGAACAAAAGCAGTTAGAAGCATTTGAAATGACCCTGACCTAAAGTCTCCCTCTACACACTGGCAAGAGTTTATGACTTAGAAGTCATCACGACTTGACTGTGGAGTCAGTTTCCTTCACCTTCCTAATTTTTTACCCAAATATCTTTCACTCCAGGCATTCGTTTTCCATTTCAAGCACTAACTTCTTTCTTTTATACTTGAACGTTCTGTGTTCTCTTCTGCTGTCGGAAAACAAAGAGCAACGTGTGATAAATGCTCTGGTACCTGCACTGTTTGTTACAAACACCAGTGGCTGAATCCCTCTGTTCTCATTTCCTGCGGTCATGCAAAAAAAGCAATTATCCCAAGCAGTGTTAATTCCCGGCACACACGAAGCAGACCATTCCACAGCCACCATGCAGGGAGGAGGTCACACAACAGACACAAAACATTATTCCTTTGGCTCCTTCAGTCATGCCACCACCTGGCATCTGCTTCAGAGGAAACCTTAACCACTCTGGAAAAGGGGAATGTCTTTCTGGGAAGCATCTAAGTGAAAATGGCTCTATGGCTTCTTGGCTTGGAATAGCTCTTTCCATTAAATTCAGCACCAGTGAGACACCCCATGGGAATTCTGTTTTACTTCTCTCTTCTAGAGCAAGTGATAGCTTAGAACCTAAACCAGAAAGCTTGTTAAAGACAGTGGTAACACAATAAGCTAACAGCACTGTTTGTCACTGTTTTCTTTTGGGATATTTCATTTTAGGGTAAATATGACAAGCAGATCAATATACCTTTAAATCTCAAATCTGTCAATGATGTCTTGAAGTATTTCTCTCTCTCTCTTCACACAACATCAACGTATCTTGTTCTCCACATACTTCAAAAGCCAAACAAGAACCTTAAGTTTTTATATGATCACTTGGTTTCAATTTTCCCGGGAATTATTTGGTACAGACTGTGTAACACGATGGTGCACAACATTTTGCGTGGTAAAACAGCTCTTAGAAAGTAACATGACAAAAAAAATCCATTATTCCTGTCCCAAACAGCTGCTATGCTTATTTGTAATAATGGGCACATTCTTCCTTCTTTTGCAATTCACACTGTCCAGTTTTGGATCACTGCAAGTTACATGTCAGGATCTTGGAATTTCCTGTGGAGTAACGAGTGCTGTCCTACTGAACAAGTTAATGGTACTATCCGAGAGGGAAAAGAAAAGAAAATATCAACCATTCCATTATGTCCTTGTGCATAACAATAAAGGGAATAATTGTAATTTATCTGGACATGAGGTAAGGAAGCATTCAGGAAGCAGCATTTCTATCCTTTGAAGCTACTCCTCAGCAAACAACCGACGAGATCCATCCCCAGCCCCACGGACTCAGCTGACACTGAGGAGCCTCAGGAACCTCTCATGCTTTCCCAGGTCTGCGATTCCACGTGCAAGTGGAATTGTCAGTACAAAACAACTGCAATGTTTGCTGTTAATTCAAGCCATTTGTTCCTATAAATATCCTTCAAACGTGCCAGGGAGTAAATCAGCCTCCTGTCAAAATCCCCATGAAGGCTTCATCCAAATTAGCCACGTTACCTTTGCTGCTCCGAGTCCCCCTCGGACAATGGGAAATTCCTAGAGAAGAGGCTCTCAAGCCAAGCATTCACTTATTCCTGCACCTTTCAGCAATTTTAGATTGCAAATTTAATCCTATTATAGATCTACCCCAGAGGTCCTGATACAGGCAACAAGCTGCCCATCTATTCCTACTGTTTAACTTCATTACAAATTATCCACATCCTCTAAATTTCCGCAGCTCGACTCCAAGTATCCGATTAAACCCACAGAACAGTAACAGTTACACATGGCACTAGAACATTTTTGTATCAAGCAGAGGATTTGTTTTATTTCCAGGCATGAGAAAATTAAGGCCAGATTTCTCAAGAATACAATTAATTTGAAAAAAAAAAAAAAAAGAAAAATTGCCATCAGCACATGGTACCACTGCTCCTCCTCTCCTCACACAGTTTATTGCACACATTTTTGTCCAGTGCAAACAGAAAGTGACAGACAACCTAGGACCTGCAAATATCAAGTGTTATTACAGACAAAATGAACAGGAAATATGATTCCATGACCCGTAAAAAGAGACATTTTCATCACATCTGGAGTTAACAGTCAAAAATTGACAGTACTAAAGAGGAGTATAAATTGCATTAGGCACACTGTTAAATGGGACAGTAGGAAAAAATACAGGACTTTGAACAAGCCACTTGAAGAGCTTTAGAAAGGTTAAGGCATTACTGCAGGCTTCGGATCCAACCAGCTACGGAAAGGGCACCTTTGGGTCAGTGGAGTTTTTCATCTCTTCTTCACCTGCAAAGCAAGAGGCAACTTCATTATTCCTTTCCATGGAGACAGTTTGCTAATTAAAGACCTGGCTGTTAACCACAGCTCTTTCCATTCCACAAATGCACTGAGCAATGGTCAAGAAGTGGAGATAATTCATCTGTGTGGATGTTTTCTTGGCAGCTTCATTTCTGAAGTTACTGCAAGTAGTTTTAGTTACATTATAAGCTGGTAAAACAACTATTCCCCTCAAATGTTTTCACTGCTCCAACAGCATCCAGTGAGCTGGATGACAGCCCTTCTTGCACTTGCACAAAGGCAGTTGCTGCTCTGAGAACACAGGCTGTGAATTCCCCAAGTAAAGGAGAAAAGGCAGAGTTGGATCACAGTTTGGAAGAGTCCACAGCCTGGATTTACCACAGCTTTGTGTGCTCTTACACACTGCCATCCAAGCCATTAACTTGGTGGTGTATCAGATGAATTGCTATAAAATCATCCCTTGGATGGGAGGGAGACTGCCTGAAAACACAGAGCAAACTTGTGGAATTTGGCACAGATCAATCAAGTCAGAATATGCAGAGTTCCTCAGCAGAACATGAGGAGCTCACTGGAGCATTTTCAGCCTGCTCAGTTGGTAAAGTAAAATAGGTTTGCTTAAATCATCCTTATTTTTAAGGATCTCTCCACTTGGGGAGTTGGCACTTCATTCTCTTTGCATTTTCCATACTGATCCACCCAAACCTCAACTGAAAGGAACAGGAGGCAGAAACAAGTATAGAACAAGCATAGTACACGTCCCCTGAATGCTGGAAAAGCACATCTCAAACCCAGAAATAACTGGTTGCTACACTGATGGGAATCCATGCAGTGTCAGAGAGACATCCCAAATGTTATCAGATAGAATCTCACTCACAGCTCCTGGCTAGTCAGAAACTCCACAGGAGCAAGGACAGGACACAGAGCACTGCAATAAGACTGGAGTGCTGTGTCCTGGGACAGCACATTTCTAGCAACAAAGAGCAGATATTTGTGGATTATTATATGCTTTTCCTTTTCTAAATCATTCTTTCTCAGGGACAAGAATCTTAATTTTATTCCAAAATCAAGTCAATGAAATCAGATGAAAGGCTAAAACAAACTCCTTCATGTGACACAACATGTGCTATGCAGGGCTTAAATACTTCATGAATAAGTGTAAAAAAGACAGTTCCTCACAAACACTGCAGTCGTCTTCGAACACACAAGTTCCCTCTCTTCCTTGGTACAAATTTAACTCCAGTTCTCTGGGAAATCCCTCACTGAGATGGAGGGGGAAAGGCCTGATGCTGTTAGCAGGAGTCCAGAGGTTGTGTCTCACCTCCTGGCTGTCCTTGCTGGCTTCAACACGCAGACCACAACACCCAATTTTTATGTCCAGATATCTCCATTTCCGTTTCAGATCCCAGGCAACTGAATCACCCTGTGGGATTCAGGGATCTGTGTGCCCATTACCAAAACACACTGTTCTCTGTTTTAGCTAACTAATTATATGTTAGCACCCAAGCAGTGAAAATGCTCCTCGCAAATTCTGCTTGACTGACTTAGCTAATTACAGGCCTGCAGTTGAAGCAGGGCCAAGTCTACCTTTAGCTTCTGCTTGGTGCTGAAAAGGAGCTCCAGACACACACACAGGCCCCAGTGTGACAACATCCCAGTTCCCACGAAGCCTTCCCTGAAACTGGGGAGCTTTGCTTCAGTGCAAATGCCCACGACACTTCACAGAAAGCATTTAACATCAGCTGTCACTGCCCGCTGCACTGAACTACGACTGTGTTCTACAAGGACAAAAAAACTGTGTTTAATTATTCAGTTACCAGCTTAAAAACTATAATCATGGGTGCTTGTTTCCACATTTCCTTCATTTGAACCTTCAATTCCAAATGTTGCCCTCCCGGACCAACCCAACAGCATCAAGGTGCTTTTAGCACAACACTTCATTTTTGCTGGCCCTGTCCAAAGGCCCAGGAACTGCAAGAACCACATTCCAGCAGCACTACCCAGATAGCAACCACCAGGCTCACCTGGTATTAAAGCTGCACAGGCTGTCATTAAAAACAAAATAAACCATCAAGCTATGAGCTCAGGGCTAGGGCAAAGTACTGACAGCAGATAAAGAACATTCTACTGGCAGTTCCCACTCCAATTTCCCAGATGAATGAGGGCAACTCTGTGTTGCCTTGGAAATCAGGACAGGTCTTAGATGAAATAGCAGCAGGCTTCAGGAAAGGTTAAACAAGTGGTAAAGATTAGGAAACCCACTTATGTTAGCTATTAAAAAATACCCCAGTCCAATTTATTTTTTTTTTGGAAGAAATGTTTTGTTCTTATAAACCCCTGAACACAGCATCACACAACAGGACAGAAAGAAAAATAATTGTCAATAATTCAGTTCAAGCTTTCTACATATCCAATCAAGACTAACATCCAAAATGTTTTGTTGCAGCCTAGAGAAAGACCAATTTCTCCTACAAAAGAGCTACAGCAGTTTGAGCACACTGCTCACACTTCTGTTCAATGTCTCCTGAAGCTCTAACACAGCAAATAGATCAATAAATAAAACTGATCATACTCACCTCGTCAGTGAGCTGCAGCACAGCACAGACATCCTTAAGGCCAGTGATAATTCAGGTACCAGATGGTTTCATTGCTTAACTGTGGCCCAAAGAGAGGGTTGAGCTGAGCCAGAATTGCAATCAGCCAACTGCAAGACAACCCCCCAACCCAACAGAGACAAAATCAGCCAAGTGACAGAGCCTGTGACGAGGGAAAGGTTGTCCAAACATGAGGACTATCAGAGAAGAAAAGGTTATTTCAGGAAGGTCTAGGATCAAATAAAAATTCTACTCAAGCTCATACACAAGGGCCAGTCAGCAGCAATGAAGTTATGGCACCAAATCATTCTGCAGCTGAAATAGATTGTCCTGTTCAACTGAAAGCAACACAAAACCACCTGAAAGCAACACAAAACCACCTGAGAGCACTTCCCTCACACATCTCTTTTGACAGGAAAGACACATGAAACTCAGGTATTTGGGGGCTCAGAAGATGGAAGCATAAAAGAGACAGACCTTTTGTCAGTGCCTTTGAAGCATCCTTTAAACAACAACCTCTGGGAAACATCCTCTCTCTCATTTGCTTTTCAGTGCATGACAACCTGCCCTTGCAGACATGGAATATTTTTCAGAGACTGAACAAAAGTGAATTTAAACCTGGCACAGAGGTCAAGAAACAGGGAGCTGAAGCAAAGGGGGACAATGCTACATGAACACACACAAAAAACAAGGCTGAAAAACAACCCCACAAGAAGAACTCCAATATGACAACAAACCCCAGATCATCAGCACAGCAGCCCTGTCACTGGAGCAGAGCACAAACTAACACTGCAGAAGTCACAGCCAGAATTGGGAACAAGAGGAATGTAGTTTGTGGAAAATATCCAGGAAAGCTAAACAGAAATAAATATTCCACTGTTAAAAGATATATTTGCTTTGTAAATGTTACAAGAGTCAAAAAAAGCAATGGATGCTTCCACAAATTTAAATCTATGTTAAATACTAACTATATAAACACATTTAGTTAATACACTGGCTCATCTGTCTGCTATTTCTAGAATGCTTTGTAAGGAGGAGAAAAAGCAGAGCAGCTTTGTAATGGGAGCTGCCACAAATGTATGAGAGTGCTTAGGCAGTCATGGAAAATTCCACACAAACCTTGATGCTCTGACCAGCAAACCAAGTGCAGGTCGGCTGCAAAACGCCTGCAACAGCCACGGGCAAAAGATGTGGGTCAGACTTAAAGAAAACACATCAATCCTCTTAAAATTGACCAATATTTCTTTGCAATGCCCCTTTCAGTCTTGCACGGGGTAGAACTCCAGCTAAAACAAGGAGCTGAGCCTGCAGCAGCCCATCAGTCACACAAGCCTTGGAACACGTAGCAGGCTCTACAAGGGAATTAAAACATCAGCAAGACACCACTGAGAGCAGCCAGCAACCTTTAGGTTGACACGTTTCTATTTTGCTGTCCAAAGCAGTGACAACAATGTATTTTGAGCCCATTGTAATCATGGTGTTAAATCTACTTAAGGGAAAAACAAATTAGCTCTTAAAATTATCACGGAATTTCTTTTGTGAGGGTTAATTTTCAGATCCAAAGGTGCCAGAGCACTGTGCCATCTGCCTCCAGCATCCTCAAGTAACACACGTGGGAGGAGGGTAGAACACTAAAAGCCTGTTAAAGCACATTATTCCTTTAGTCACCGGGGAGCAGGAAGGAACTCCAGGCACGAATCTCTCACCTCTCGCTGCTCCCCGAGCCCAGGCCCAGCATGGCTGTGAATTAAACGAGCTGGGAGCACATTCAGAAGCTCAACCTGTGTAAGCAGGCTTTGGGGAAAGCAGCGTGCAGGTTTCAAAAGGTTGTGTTGGGGCTGTGCTGGATACCCGAGCCCGGAGCCAGGGTGGCATCGGGGCAGCAGCAAATTCCTGCTCCTGCTCTGCGAGGGTGAGGAATTCACAGCAGCTCTCAGGCTACCACTGCCCTGCATTCAAGGTAAGCCATGGAGAAGCTTTTCCCATGTTTTGCTGCTTTAGCCAACAATTCAGCGTGACAACACCACACAAAATGCAGCATTCACAGTCAAACAAATCTCTGTGTCCAAGATGCAACGTTCCGGAGCTGCTAAAAGCAGGTATGGCATTCGAGCCACCCACAGCTCCTCAATTCTACCAGATCCCACTTAGAGCAGTTACTGTTAATTACCCAGCTCAGACAAGGAAATTAAAGTCCCTTCTGCTGTAGCAGAGAGATTTTTTAAAAGGTCTTCCCACCACAACTGCCATCTGTCTGTGCTCGTGTTACAAATTAAGGTCCCGCTATCTCTGTTTAAATGTCAGTTTGGGCACCCATATTTTAATCCTGTTAGAATCAGCAGGGAATAATACAATTTTCCAAGCACCCTGTTCTCTGTCAGGACATGCTGGCACTGTTTGGGAACTGCCCTGGACACAGCAAAATAGATTCAGACTCTGCCAGTTCCTCACAATATGGTGTGACCTCTAATTTCTGCAGCAGTACCTCCTTAGAGTTTGCTCTATATTTTATGAGGTTCCTTGGAATGGTGTATTGTTCAAAAGGCTGCTGGGTGCAGGATCTCTACACAAATTAGGCATTTACTCAGGCAAATATCTTCCACAGAACAACGAAATGAATCCCATGTAATCAATATGGTTATTCAAAATCATCACTGTTAAATCTAAATACAGAAGAAAGAGCTTTAAGTTGAAACGTGTTTGACTTCAAATTCAGTTCAATGAAAATCAATTTGTCAATCAAGTGGGGTTTAATGAAGACAGGAAATATTTTTTCCCTATTTTCAGCTGGAAAGGTAACTCAGAGGTATCACAGCAGCTCTACAGAGGAGCACAGGACAGCAACAGACACCTGCTAAGGACACACAAATACCTGGGACAGCAGAAATTCCTTTAATCCTGACATATCCAACAAAGAACCCTCAGAAACAATTCTTTGGGCTTCCTTCAAGACTGGTATGAAAAATTAGTCTCTTCCTTTAATCACCCAAAATCAAAGTCTTCAATGTTTTCAATGCCTCTTCCCCCAAAAGGAGAAGGATAGAAGAACAATAAATTTCCATGTGTTTGGATAAAACAGAGGAAAAAAGGTTGGACCAGATCTTTCGAGGTCCTTTTTAACCAGGGCTGTTCTACAATTTTATAGAGAATGAAAAAATAAAAAAAGAAAGACTCTGTGATGAGACAAGTTCTATCTTGGAACATAAGGAGAAAAATCTGCTTTTTGTTGCACTCTGGCAAGCAGACACTACAAATGCAATTGATGTGGTTGGGTACAACTACTGAGGGTTGAAAACATCCTAAGATTTTGCTGCTTCCCTTTTTTCAATGTATAATTGGAGAAAGCCAAAGGAAATTCAGAAAACAAGTTAGAACCCACAAAATTAACCCCTGGATATGCCAGAGCAGATTACAAAACATGTTAATGACAGTAGGGTTTATAAGGGGTCTGTTTAGATAAAAATCAACTAAACTTACAAGTGAAATACCACTGCACATTTGCAGAGTTCACAGAATTCAGCCATAAGTTAAGAAATTCTACAACAAATTCATTTCACATCGTAATCCAGAGGATGCTGCAGCTGCCACATGGCCTCTACTTCAAGGTAAACTGTTCCTCTAACAATAAAGACACCAAACCCTAAACTTCACAAGTTTTAGAGGAGTGGGACATTATTTCTGCAGAAAAAACCCAAGTGAGAACTTTAAATTTAAACAAAACCATAACAAAGCTCAACCCTCCTCCTAAGAAAAAATCACCAACCAACTCCCTGTAACATAAATGCAGTGAATAAATAAGGCCAGATTGGAGATGCATTTCTCTAGATATTCATATTAAATTCCTTTGAATAGCATAAATAGTGCCTAAATAGTTCAAGAAAGTATAAATACTACTCAGGTTCGAATGGAACTCCAAATAATAATTTTTATTACCAGCTAACCCTTAAGATCAAACCAGACTTTTACCATTTTACTGTCCATAAGAAATTCTTTCAAAAGTTATTTCTGCACAGCATTTCTTTTTTTTTAATAGTCTTTAAAAAGAGAGAGAGAAAAACACAAACAAGCTTTGTCTTGCAGATAAAAACCATTACATGGAGAGCTCTCAACAAGTCACTTTGTTACTGCTACTAAATCTCCTACAGAAAAGAGGCAGCCTCAAAATATACTGTGCATTTAAACACAAATGGTCTTAATATATCAAAGTCTCTCTAAAAATCCGCCATGCAGAAGTTTTTCCACCCACCACTCTACCAGATTTTGAGAATATATTCAAGGAATCTAAAAGCAAAACTGCTCAGTGGGTTTGAATCAGTATTACCTCAGAATTAAATGTAAAGTAGAAAGGAAAAAGGCAAAAAAAGTCTAAGAATCAGGAATATCTTAGAATTGACCAATTATCATTATACTTGTGAGCAAATGAGGCAGTGAACTGGAGAGGAGGAGGATCAAGTCCATGCAGAGGACAGCTCAGTTATGTGTCAGAGGGTGAGAGGAACTCATGTTCCCTTTAACTCAGTATTTTCCAATGGAAAAATATTTCCTTCAGCACACTGAAGGTCTGTAGAACTCGGAATTCCAAGAGCTGGCAAAGAATGTGTCTAAACCTCCGTGACACATTCAAAAAGCTTCTAACTGTCTTGAGGCTGTAAAAAAGGAACTTGTGCTGACAGCAGGAGTAGGCCTCGCTGAAGAGGCAAGAAAGGATTGGTACTTACAACAGGTAGCAGCAAACAGCACAGGTCACCAGCATGGTGTTGATAACGCTGCCAAAGGAAGCAGAAACAGCCGGTCAGGTGTGGTGTTGTGACTGACCACAAGACACACAGGGAAAAACCCCATAGCAAACAAGAACAAGGTTAACTCTGATCATATGAAAGATGACTCAACGTGAATGTTCTGGCTCCTTCCAGCTGAGTGAGCTGCAGAGGCTCAGACCTGCAGGACTGATACAGCTCTGCCAGTCTGCAGCTGTACTTAACAAATCACTGTGAGCAGGAGCAAAATCTGATGCAGTGTCCTTCACATGAGTGAGCCACTGAGGCTGGATGTACCCAAAAAACACTCTCTCCATTTGCAGAATTCTGCAAATTGTCACTTTTAATTTTATATAATGAACGAGGGGGTTACAAACTGAACACAAAATAAAACCTCAAAGCCATGTGAAATGAGCTATAGTGTAAGACTTTCCTTTCTTGGTGAAACACAACTGTGTCAGAAGTCACAGGGGAGCTGAAAAGAAGGAAGAACCAAGCTCTTGAAACTGAAAACGCAGCTACACACAGACAGATGGGTTTGAAATGGAGGAGAGGAAATGAGATTTTCTATCAGACGTTTCTGCAGCTCATGGAACTCAGTGGCAAAGCGGAGTGGGTTTTTTTCTTTTTAAATTATAAAAGGGCATTTCCCTCCATGTATTTCCTCCCCCAACTGAATAACAAAAACTCATGGTAGGGCACTAACTTCTACCCTTCTGTGACAAGAATACCATTCAATATTTTTCATTTATCAATACACATCCACTTTGCCAGCTTCCGAAGGAATGCTACAAAGCCAACACTCAGCAACTCTTCCAGGGAGTCCCACAGCCACTGACTGGGAGTTTCAATGCAAGCAATGTGAACTCTTAGGGCAGTTAAAAGTTTGCACTGATTTCTTTTGTTAGGAAAAGAAAAAGCCTGTTCAGGAACAGGCTTTGCATAGAGCTTTTATGGGTATTTTTCTCAAGAACATGAGAGGTGAACAGACAACAAGGTATTGCTGTAGCACAGCAGTGCTCTACTCATACCTGTTAAACAATCACATTTTGGAACAATGACAGAACATCTGTTGCAGACCTACAGAATTCCCACACTTCCATGCCTGGAAGCCATATTTCCAAAGTATTTCTGAGGACAGGAAAGTTTCCAGGCATAAAACACACATTAGGCTTGAAAGTGGGGTGGGAGATATCAGAGCTTGAGGAATATTGAGAGCTTAGATAAAGAACTGAGAGAAAAGACAGCTGGTACCTGTGGAGTAGAGGGAGTGTCAGAGAGAGGAACAGAGATTTAAGAAGCCATTATCTCCTAGAGGAAAGAGAAAGACAAAAACTCGTCTGCTTTTTAATCTGAGCAGCCACAACCACTGCAGGAAAAGCCTCTGGTTAGAACCCTGCTGTTGTCCTCAGCCACAAGGGCACCACACACATTAAACCCAGAACTGAAACCCACTACTGCAACCTCTCCAGTCTCACCCAGTGAGAAACCAGAGCACGGTGGAGCAAGATAGGAAAGGTCAAGTAAGGAAAGAAAGAGGAAGTTGTTGCTCAAACACCGCCTGACAATGAACCACCTTGACACAGGGCGTTCTGTCTGCAGAGGCTTCACAGAATGGTTTGGGTTAGAAAAGACCTTAAACCCCATTTCGTTCCCCCCCCTGCCATGACAGGGACACCTTCCACTATCCCAGGTGGCTCCAAGCCCGGTCCAACCCGGCCTCAGGCACTTCCAGGGCTCCAGGGGCAGCCACAGGGGCAACCTGCGCCAGGGCCTCAGGGGAAACCCAAACCCGCGAGGGGTTCCGGGGGCCCCGCCCGGCTCCGGCAGCCCCAGGAGCGGCCGCTCCGCTGCACCTGGGCCGGGCCC
>VZTJ01002595.1:758783-770145 GCA_013397795.1 Orthonyx spaldingii | reverse complement strand
AATGGGGCTGAAATGGGATCGGGGCTGAGATGGGAATGGGGCTGAGATGGGAATGGGGCTGGGATGGGATCGGGATGAGTTGCGATCGGGGCTGGGATGGAATTGGGATAGGACTGGGGTTGGGATGGGATTGGGGCTGGGATGGGATCGGGGTGCGGTGGGATCGGGGCGCAATGGGATCGGGGCTGCCATGGGACGCATGGCCAGTGTTAGCTTAGTTCAAATGTCTGATAAAATATGAAATGTATAAATTGCACAGAATTAACACGTTAATATAAAAGCATGGACACATCTAAGGATGAGGCAGGAGCGCGATGCCTGCTGGATGGATGTTTCAGGATTGCACTGCTCCAAGCTTGGCTAAAATACTTCTTTGCAGGGAAAAAAGCCTTCCGTTTTCTTCAAAGTAAAACCAGGTATGAAAAGCTGTTTAATTCAGTGTGGGGAGAAGTGGTGCCATGGCTGCAGAGAGGAGCCTGGAATCCTGCACGGACACTAAGAAACCTGGCAACGTGGGAGAGGTCCCTTTGTATACTGCTTGTTCTGTGAAACGGTGTAAAAACAGTTGCCATTTTGTAATAAACCTTCCAGTGTCTCTGCCGGGCTGGGACCGTGCCTCAGTCGTCACAATTCAGTATTTTCTACTCAAAAACACAAGAAGGAATATTGACATGCTGAGCAGGACATGCCACATCAGTATTTTCTAAAGGAGAAGACACACAACAGGTTTGAGTTTTAGCAGTTTTTTAATGGTGTCAGACAGGAAACCCTCTATTCCTGCATCTTCTCGATCGTCTCCTCCTTGTACTTGCCCTTCTCCTTGCCCACCTGGCGGGACTTGGCTTTGCGCTCCAGGATCTTCTTGCGGTCCTTGTCCAGCTTTAGCCTGG
Organism: Orthonyx spaldingii; assembly: GCA_013397795.1. Classification (NCBI taxonomy): domain Eukaryota; kingdom Metazoa; phylum Chordata; class Aves; order Passeriformes; family Orthonychidae; genus Orthonyx; species Orthonyx spaldingii. The sequence goes on along the minus strand of VZTJ01002595.1, from coordinate 769,255 downwards.
TGATCACCACCTGCAGAGGAGAGCACAAGGAATTCAGGGAATCCCTGTCCAGAGGGAAGGACAGCAGCCAGTGACAAACCCACCTGGGCCACAGCACGGAGCTGAGCCCAGCCCCACACAGGCAGCAAAGCTGGAAAGGGGCAGCCACGGCTTCACCAGGCACCCTTTGCCTCCCCACCCTCACAGGGAAGAACTTCTCCAACAATTCCCGTTCCTGCCTCCTCAAACTGGCGAAGAAATGGATGTGTTGGTATTACTGAAGGCACTGCTTGAAAAATAGAACTAGCAATCAAACCCTAGGAATTCCATACAGGCCCAGTTCTCCTCAGTTCCTTGTGCATTTAGGCCTCTCTTAATTGTAATTCCCACCTCTTTACCAGGAGAGGTACAGACTGTTCACACAGCCCACGGCAAGCCTATAACAAAACATCCCGCTGCTCCTTTGCATTAATAACCACAACCTTTATCAAGGTCTAGCTCCCAATTAATGAGAATTTTCACACAAGAAAGAACCAGCAGAAAATCCCATTTCTGTCACTGCTGTTCAGCACACAAGAACATGCTCTGCCTCCACCACAATGTCACCTTGCCAGTCAGATGTTGTTGCTGCACACAAGCTGTGATGTTTTGGAATAATTCTGCCCTCGCTCTGCCCAGCCATCTCCACCACAAAACCTGCTACAACTGGATTTTTTCCACCAACACTCCCATCTCTGTGCCCACGTGGCAAGGCTGAAGCAGACTGAATTCAGCTGCTTCAAACCAGGTGTTGGCAAGATCTTGTGTTTAGTTTCAAAATGTTTCCTGTTATGATCTAAACAGGCTTTGCCTGGTTTTCACCAACTCTAAACACCCCAGGCTAAGCCGAGATTCAGGAATATTCAGTTCACAATTGCCTGCACGAGCAAATCACAACTCTGGGCATCTATTTAAGCCTCTCCAACACCTCCTCGGCCACTGCAAGTGCCACACAGCTCAGATGAAGGACTGTTCTAAGTGATCTGTTTTGTGCTTTGAAAACATCAATCTCTTCAAAGAAGGATTTTAGCAGGACTCCAAAGTCTCCAGCAGCTTTCTACGCCCAGAAACAGCGAGTTCTGGGTTTCAGCTCACTTCCCTGCTCGTGACGTCCTAACATTTCCTTGAGGCAGCATCTCCATTCCTTATTCACAGAACCACTGAAGGGTTTGGGTTGGAAAGGACCTTAAATCTCATCCAGTGCCACCCCTGCCATGGGCAGGGACACCTCCCACTGTCCCAGGCTGCTCCAAGCCCCAGTGTCCAGCCTGGCCTTGGACACTTCCAGGGATTCAGGGGCAGCCACAGCTTCTCTGGGCACCCTGCGCCAGGGCCTGCCCACCCTCACAGGAACAATTCCTTCCCAGTATTCAATCTAAGCCCACCCTTGGTCAGTTTGAATCCAATCCTCCTTGTCTTGTCACTCCAGGCCCTTGTAAACTCTCTCTCCATCTTGTTGTTTCCCTCAGACCCTGGAAGGCCACAGTGAGGTCACCCCAAAGCTTCTCCTCTCCAGGTGAACACCCCCAGCTCTCCCAGCCTTTCCTCCCAGCAGAGCTGCTCCATCCCTCTGCTCATCCTGGAGCCTCCTCTGGCCTGGCTCCAGCAGCTCCAGGTCCCTCCTGTGCTGGGACAGGGCTGGGGCAGCTCTGCAGGTGGGGTCTCACCTGAGGGGGCACAGGGGCACAATCCCAATCCCTTTCCTGCTGCCCACGTTGGGGCTCAGCCCAGGGCATGGGGGTGCTCCTGGGGGCCAGGGCAGCTCCAGCTCTCCCCCACAGCACCCCCAGCCCTCGGAACCAAGTTCCACCACCCCAGGCCGCCCAGGTGCCCCGTACCTTGCTGGGGTGGATGCCCACGTGCACGGTGGTGCCGTTGGCCTTCTCGCGCTGCACGCGCTCGATGTAGATCACGTACTTCTTCCTGTACACCTGCACCACCTTCCCGATCTGCTGCCCCTTGTAGTGTCCCCGCACCACCTGCACACAGAGACACCCCACAGTCACCCCACCTCACAGAGCAGGGCTGAGTTACCCAGCTCAGCTGCACAGGCTGAACCCCAGCTCTGCTCCCTGCACACACAACCCACAGAGACACGAGTGACTTGGCAACTTCTGCACCACTGAGGTGGAAAATGTGATGGATCAGATTTGTGCTTCTCCCCCACTTTCGCTGCAGTGAACCCTAATGAGGGAGCTCTGCAGCTTTCCAGCCAGGTTCCAGTTTTCACCCTGATTTTTCACCTATCACCTATTTTTTTATATAAAAAAGCCACTTAGCTTGGATTCATTTCTAATCCAATCTTACAAGCATCAGAGGCAGCAAACAATCTATGAAAAAGAAATCATTCTTTGCTTTGTACTTTATTGTTGAAAGTTTTAAATTCAGCACAACAATCCATGTGTGAAACTGAAGTGCAGCAAAACTACCAGCACACTTGTGTTCCTGGTACCTTCCTCGTCACCAAACTGAATTTGAGGAACACTCAACAGGCCAAATCACGACTTGATAACTTGGAATATTTCTGCACTACTCAGGGCAGGGCTCCAGCACCAATGTGAGCTTGTCTCATTCTTCCCTTTTGCACAGGATACACGTGAAAACAGAATCCCAGAATCATTTGGCTTGAAAAAGACCTCCAAGATCATCAAAACCAAATTATGCCCCATCCCCACCTTGTCCCCAGCCCAGAGCGCCGAGTGCCACCTCCAGGGATGGGGACTCCAAACCTCCCTGGGCTGTTCCAATGCCTGCCCAGCCTTTCCTTGGAGAAATTCCGGCTGGAAAGTCCCCAGAGGGAGAAGCTCAGGTGTGAGGGAGCAGGCGGTACCTGGACCTCGTCGTCCTTGCGGATGGGCATGGAGCGCACGTTGTACTTCTGGCGCAGCTCCTTGGACAGCGGCGAGGACATGATTTTCCTGCGGATGTGGGAGGGGGCATTGAAGTGCCGCTTGCGGTTCTTGCTGCGGTCCGAGGTCACAAACGGGTTGAACTTCATCTTGGCTGCACAAAAAAACCCAGCAGCGTGAGAGGAGCTCACAACTCACACAACTTCATCGTGCTCACAGAGTCTGCCACAGCATAAAAAAGCAATTTTAACTGTTTTTAACCCCACCGCTGATTAACAAACCCAGCTATCCCGGACTCCAAACAAGGCTGCAGCCTCTCCCCTGGCTGACACACGGGCACTTCAGACCGTTCTTCCAACGCAAACCTCCCCGTTCTCACCGCTCAGCACACCCGGATCCTGCCCCGCAGCCACACCACCCTCGTTTATAAACATTTACAAAAATGTGTATTTCGGGCTCGCAGGGGGAACTCGCACTGCTCCAGCTCCTCCAATAAAACTCCTCACCACAGAGCGCAGGCACCGCATCTGCAAATCCAAGACACTTCCGGCCTTTCCTAAATTTTAACAATGCGTTATAGGGTTGCCTGTCAGGGCATCGCTAATCCTGACAGCAAAGGATAAATTAAATCAATGATAAATGAAATTAAAAGCTGTTTTTGCTCAACTCCACAACTTTGAAGTGCACACGCCGGCACCTCCGGTGTGGGCTGGGCGGCACCAACTCAATAACGCATCAGAAAAGCACGGACTGGAAAAGCCCGAGCTCCCCCGGCGCCCGAGCTCTGCCCGCCCCACAGCTCCGGGCGGGCCCCCGGCGACCCCAGCCCCCTCCCGCTCCCTGCCGCTGCCCCGCAGAGGCCGCTCGCGCCGGGGACTCCCCCGGATGGCCCCGGATGGCCCCGATGGCGCCGGATGGCGGCTCCGGTTCCCTCACCCGCTGCCGCCGCCGCGCTGCCCGCCCGGAAGAGGAGCCTGGGGCGCTTCCGCTTCCGCCAGCGCCGCTTCCGCTTCCGCCAGCGCCGCCCGCCCGCGCCCCCTGGCGGCCGGGAGGTCACAGCTGCGGCGGGACAGGGAGAGGGAACAGGGAGAGGGGACAGGGAGGGGACAGAGAGAAGGGACAGAGAGAAGGGACAGAGAGGGGACAGACCTGGGACAGGGAGACGGGATAGAGAGAGGGGACAGACCTGGGATAGAGAGGGGACAGAGCGGAGATAGAGAGGGGACAGACCCCAGACAGAGCGGGGAGAGACCCGGGACAGAGCGGGGATAGAGAGGGGACAGAGAGAGGACAGAGGACAGGACAGAGCTGGGAGAGACCTGAAAGTGACCTGGGACGCAGCTGAAACAGACCTGGGATAGACCTGGGATGCATCTGGGCATCATCCCCGGTCCCGACCCGACCCCCACCGGGGCATTGTCCCCCAGCACCCGCCGAGCGTCCCCACCTTCCAGTCAGTCACCCCCTCCCACTCACCTGCAGTCACTTCATGTCCAGCCCCTCTGAACCAGGGTCAAAACCGGTTCCTCCTCGCCAGCCCAGCCCAAAGGGACACCAGTAACACCACCCCACGTCCCTCAGCCCAAAGGGACACCAGTGACACCACCCCACGTCCCTCAGCCCAAAGGGACACCAGTTCCCCGGGGCTTCTGCCAAGCCCAAACTCCCCTGCCCATCCCCTGCTCCTGTGCCTGTGTCACTGTCACCTGCATCCCTGTCCCCATAAACCAGCTCACCTGCACAAACGCCTTCCCTTTCAGGCAGGTGTGGTCCCAGCACAAATGTTCAGACACAGATTAATTTATTCTCAATGCAAATTGGTGGGAGTGAACCAATTACTTGGCTTAGACACAGCTTGGTTGGGTTTGGGTTGGGTTTTTTTATAAAGATAGGCTGGCAAAGTTCAGAACGGAGTTGCAGCAGGCTGAGATTTGGATAAACACGTTCCCCAGAGCCTTTATTTATCATTTTTAGAGTAAGGGACCTTCAGCACCACCCCACCACTTGTGGAAATCTGAGTTCCAATCACTGCAACAGGCAGGATCTCCTCCTTCACAAAGATGTTGTACAGCCCACACCAACGTAAAGGGAATTGATTTCTTAGGATGGGGCAGATATCTTGAGCCCAAACTCACTGTGCTGTAACCCTTTACTGCTTAATGTTTAATAATTCCCTCAGAACTTATTTCTAAATAGTTATGAAGCAAGGCTAAGCAGACATTAAAGGAGGGGGGACACAAAATTTGGGTTATTTCATATTCCAAGTGACTCAAGCCAAACCCAGCAAGTCCCAAGCACAGCCCACTCACCTTTCCTCAAGAAAAGGGAGGTGAGGACACTTGGTACTGTACAAAACCGGGCACTGAATGTCCAGACATGACTCAGGGCCGATTACAAAAGAGCCTCGTGCTAACTTTCACCACAGTGACCTGGCTCCAGTGATTTCACTGCGTGATAATGCTCAGTTCACTGAAATCATAATTAAAAACCAAAGAAAAAAAGGCCCTTTAGAGTGATTTTGCAACAGGAGCGCAACAAGAAGCCAATCAAAACACGTAAGAGTTTTATTTTTAATTATGGAGCTAAAAAGGCTAATGGTTTATTAACATAAGGTTGCAAATTAAAAGACAAATGCCAGAACTCCTGAACAGTCCCCACTGTAGAAATGTAAAAGACTTGTGCTTTAAACATTGCTGCACCAGACACTGCAGAGCTGCTCCTCCTCCCTGCCCCTCTCCCACGTTCCCCGGAGAAATCCCCCGGTGACATCCCTAAACTGCAACTTCAAACAACTCTTCTGAGGCAGAGACTCACCACAGCCACTGCCAGCCCCAGCAGCCCCTCTGCCACACAGAGGGAGGACAAGAAATGAGAAATATTCAGGAACTGATGGCAGGCAGGGCCACCTACATTGCAGATCTCACGTTTTACAGCGCAGTTGAACGCAAGTATTTGAGAGATCAGATCAAACATTCACAGGTGCATCTCTCCCAGATTTTTGTAGCCCATTTCCATTTTATTTTCTTTAAAAAATCATCTTCAGCGGTCCAGAGACTGCCTGGAATACAACTCCCTAGAGCTAAAAGTTTAAACTCCTCCACTGCCAAGCATCCTATGCCTCAAGTTCTCACCGTAGGATGGAGTTTAGAGACAGAGGAAATAATTTAAAATGGGAGTTTCAAATATTTTACTTCCTATAGGGATGTCGTTCTTGGAAACCCAAATACTTCTATCAAAAGACTGAATTGAAAGGGCAAAGTCAGGAGTAGAGATGAGCACCTACAACTGAGGCTTTCCTTCTGCTATGACTCAAAATCCTTTTGTTTGCAAGGATGTTTAAAAGCACGACTAAGCTCGTTTTGTCTTCAGAAAATTAAAAATAAAAGTGAAATCTCATGGTTGCAGAGGCAGTAACTGCCTGGCTTTCACATTTGGAGAGATGAAGAGCAGATTCTTCTGTAAACACACGGATCAGTACCATGGTGTGACCCGAGCCTGGGGGACAAGCTCACCACGACTCCCAGTGCCCCAGAAGGTGGCCTTGGCTTGGCAGCACTCAAAGGCTTAGACCTGGTTTAGAGAACCAAGGTACAGACTGTTTCTCCTGCCAGAACTTGAGCACAATTTGGTTTCCACATCTAGCAAAAAAAAAAAAAAATTGATTTATTCTCTTATTGCAGGGGATATTTTGGCAGAGAGAGCAGGCACGCTGAAGTGTGTCATTTCCAAAAAAAAAACCAAAAAAAACCCCCAAACCCAAACAAACCAATTTCACTGGTCTGGTTTGGAGAACTGGCCTGGACTGCACAGGAGGCAGTTTAATACAGACAGGGAATGGGGAGAAGGATGGAAATAGCACACCAGGGGACACAAGGAATCTGCAACCACCTTTGTTTGTACCAAAGAAATTGTACCAGGGGGAAAAATTCAGAAAATGAGCTGTACTGCAAAGATCTCCCCTCAACCAGCTCAGGAGAAGGATGCACTAAATAAATCTCAGCATAAGGAAGATGCTAAAATATTAAAAATCTCATCATTGTAATCCACTGTTCCCAAGCTGTCAGCAAAGACTCACCAAATCCAAAAGGAGAAACTAGGACATTTTAGCTGTGAGCTTCAGCTGGTCACAGTGGATTAGAGGAAATCCTTCAGCCAGCAGGAGAAACCATTGCCATGGAAAATCCCAGCATCCAGAGGGATGCTCGCACCCCAAATGATGACAAGGATCTCACTTTCAAGTTGATTTTTGTAAACGGGGAAAAAAATGTAAAAAAATCTATCCATACATGAAGGGGTCCAGGAAGTTACACAGTCCAGTTTACACCTGAAGGAAGAGCAATCAGTCCAGAGTAAGAACAGGGGAAAATTCCACTGCTGTCACTTGTCTGAAGTCACTACAGGGCAGAGCATGGCAGGGGGAGAGCAGCTGGCTGCTGCTTTTTGGTGGGTGGATAAAACTGGCTGCACCTTCCCTGTTCCCAAAGCAATGAGACAATTTCAACAGACAGTCAGGAATTCTTTTGAAATGCATCTGACTCTAACAGTAACACTGAATATTCAACGATTCGTATCATTACAGCATAAAGTTTGGGTTTTTTGCCTCCAGGAAAAGGCAATGGATATCATCCAAGAGAAACCCTGCACCCATCTCAGAATTTACAGCACTGAGTTAAAGATTTTTTTTTTTTTTTTAATCCATCCTGGAACACTTAAAATTTGTGTATCCTCAGCTCAGGCATTCACAAGGCATGCGGAGACTGTCACGACTCAAGGAACACTGATGAGGCTCTGGAAAATGCACTGGTGGGCATTTGGTCTCGTTTTTGTGACCTCATGTCCACCACGACATGCAAGACACCCCTGGCAGGAGTTTCCCCCTCACACCTCCGTTTTTTGGAGGTCCCAGGAGACAAGGCTTGAAGGAACAGACGGGGAAGCTCAGGTACCACTTCAAGGAATGAAACAGAACTCCCAGCAAGGGTCAGGCTGTGGGAATGCTGCCCTGGGCACCTGCGGGAGAACAGCGTCAGTCCAGGGCTCAGGAAAGATGCCTGACTGAGTTTTAGAGGAAAAGGGAGGCACCTTAAATCCTGAAAAGTCAGAACTCCTGTGTTTGACAGGTGTATCGAATGTACACACACAAAGCCAGGGAGGAAGCTGTGCTCATCCACCCAGAAGGCTGCACCATTTTTCTGAGCACACTGAGTATAAAACCTCTTTCCAAACAAAAGAAACAACAACAATAATAATAAAGCAGAAGTGCAGAATCCAGACTTTTGGGTGGTCTGTGTTTAAAAACAGAAACAATAAAAGCTAATGCTGTAAAGACAACTATTCCCTTTCAAAGCAAAGGCCACATAAAACTGTGTTGCTCAGTTTGGTTTTTACTTCATGCCACCTGTAAACACAAGACTGGATATTCAGTTAGTGGGAATAAATGAAACCACTTTTACATCCAGAGGAAAAGAAATGCCCTCCCCTGCTGGGATCACAGATTACCCAGGAAAAGGTAGCTGGGGAAGGCTTCCTCTTCTCCTTTGTTCACTTCATTAGAAAGGTTGTATCTGCACAACTGAGCTTTCAATAAAAGCACAGAACATTTCTTGATGTGTTATTTCTGCCCTCTGTCTCTCAGGTTTGCTGTGGGGACTAACACTTTCCATTCCTCACCAACAGATACATCACCTTTTTGGCACCACGGGTGGAATTTCTTCCTCATGTGTAACTTTGCCCTATACAAAAGTCGATTGTCTGGTCATGCAAATCCAACAGAACTCCAAAAAGTGCCACAAGACAGTTCAACTCTTTGCCATCTACTCCCTAGTTTGTACACTGCCATAGGAACCTCCCAGAGGACAGACAGACTGCCATCCTTAGAGCTGATATGGCATTTCAACCTCTTTTTCTGGGGGGAGGGAATCGAAATCCACACCCTGATTCCACTGATCTTTCCCTCTCAGAGCTCTGAAATGCATGGAGATTTCTTTGATTTGTTGAAGACGTCTTCACTGAACAGCCTGATTAGAGAAAAACATACTGATTCAATCAAATAGAAAATAAAGACAAAAACAGGTAGTGGTAGATTTCTCAATCTTTGCTCCTGTCCTTGGAGACGAGGGTAGAGTTTCACTGCTACTGCATTTTGCCCAGCTGGATTTTCTTCCAGGCCTCTGATGCTGTGAAAATGCAGGAGTCGAGGATCCCAGCTACAGTAAATGTTCCTCCAATGATGGCACATATCTGGAATTACAGAGAGAGGAAACACGTTTGTCAGCAATGAGGGAAACCTTTGCACAGCTCACACTGGAGGAGGGATCCTGCTGCTGGGGTATTTTCTGGAAGCACAGTAAGAGCTGGGTGACAGCACTGGGGATGGAATTACGTGAGAACCATTCACAAAAACCATTCCCTACAGTGGAATAAATTAGTGCTGAACTCCTCACAGCCTGAGCCCATCACAAATCCCAGCTCCCACAGCAGGAACACTGTTCCCTTCTGGGCTGAACCCCACCTAACTCAGCTTTCTGGAAGCTCTGTGTTGCTCACATCTTCCTACTGCTGTTCTCTGTTATAAACCCCACGACCTTGTAGTCTTTTCCCCATTTCACAAGATAATAATTTACAAACAAGCAAAAGGCACTGAAATAGCACGTGAAGGGCAGTGACTAACAGAGAAACCCAGCTCCCAGTGACACTACAGCTCAGCCGAACACTTTCCATGACAAGGGCTGCTGTCAGCAGCCAACTTAACTCTTTGTGGGACAAAGTTTTCCACACAAGATGTCTTGGGTCGAATTAAAACACACAATCACTTCCAGGAACAGAGTTAGGGAAAAAATTAATCTCCTGATTAGTGTTAACAGCCTATTTCACTTCTCAAGTGCTACAAAAACACAGAAATATTCTGTGTATTCTGTCAAACCAGAGTCCTTGTGGAAACATGACCACAGAATCATTTAGGCTGGAGAAGACCAACAATACAAAATATTTCCCTGCTACATTGGCTCACTGGTTTGGGATTACCCTCTCTTTCAGCTTCTTGCTCATAACAAATCCCCTTTTTCCAAGCCAGGGCCCTGGCAGGAGATAAGCTCCGTATCTTGTTCCCTTCTCACAACCCAATGTTGTTATTCTCAGAACCACCTCAACCTACACAACGCAAAAGACCATAAAAAAAAAGGTAAAAAAAGAACGTAAAAATTAAAAGAGCATCACAGTTATGAAGTCAAAAATGTGGGTGTTAGGAAATTAGAACTGTGTGATTAGAACTTGGCTGGTAACATTTTTAGGTTAAGCTGTGGTGCATCACACTTTCCGTGTGAACGCTGCCTGGTGGCACCCTGGGACTTTCTTCCCCTCCTGTGGTGTTTGACTGCTGCCTCCTCACCAGCAGGTGGTTTGTGTTAACCCAGTCTTGAGCATAACTCCTGTGGTTTTGTATCAAAAACAGCAGCAGGAGCAGGGCAGGGATTGTCCCCCTGTGCTGGGCACTGGGGAGGTCACACCTCAAGTGCTGTGTCCAGTTCTGGGACCCTCAGTGCAAGAGAGACCCTGAGGGGCTGGAGTGTGTCCAGGCAAGGGAACAGAGCTGGGAAGGGTCTGGAG
>VZTJ01002595.1:737858-758553 GCA_013397795.1 Orthonyx spaldingii | reverse complement strand
GCTCTGTGCTGGGGACAAGGTGGGGATGGGGCACAGGCTGGACTTGATGGCCATGGAGCCCTTTTCCAACCTACATAATTCCATGATAAACATTAGAAAACTGCAACCCAGCTGGCACAGAAGGGAGCTGGTGCCACCCCACACGCACTGTGCCACGTCTGCTCTCCCACACAACACCCCGTGGGCACAGGCACCGACAAGAACACAAGGTAAGAACAGCAGCAGCGCTGAGGGAGAGGAACAAGCAGCTCATTAACGGTGAGCGAAGGCACCGGGAACTACAGCTCCTTCCCATGCGTGTTTATAACCCAAATATGAACATTTAGTGAGCTCAAGGGGCTGCAGGAAATGGGGCTTTTGCAGGACACTCAGCGTGCCAGCAGATCACGGCTGCTAAAACCAGAGCACCAGCCTGAGGCAGAGTCAGAATTTTTAGTGGACGAGTCCAGCTCCTGCCCCGGCGACCCCTCCCTGCTGTCCCTTGGGGCATGACACAGGGTGACTTCTCGGGGAGAATGCCCACCCTAGAGCTGGGTTATTCCAGTTCAGAGCAGCTCAGCTGACGGGAGGTGTCACACCACAAACACAAACCCCGTCCAACACCCGGATCCTGCATCACACGGCAGGAAAATCTGACTTCAGCGCAGCAGCACAAGGGGCTGGGGAATAGAAAAAAAATATATCTTCATCTGCAGAGCTGTGTGGTGCTGAGTGGGGATGAGTCACACACACCTGGCACTGGCTCGGGGCCTCCTGCACACACAGAGCTTTGAGTCCTGGGGATGAAAAAAGGGCTTGGAGTCCTTGTGACCAGGGCTGGGCTCCGGGTCAGCACAGGAGCTGCACCACGGTGCTCCTTTATCATCACAGCTCTCATACCTACGGGAGGCTGGCACCAGGCACCTCTTTAGATTTAATGGAATCAGTTACTGGGAATGATCTGTGTTTAGCTCCATGAGGTCTGTTTGACTCAGGCCCAGCCATAAAGGGATGAAGGGAAAGAGACACAGAAATGGAATAATCCCAGCAGTGAGAGTCCATCCAACAGGAGGAATGCACCTTGAACAGGAGGCGATTACAGCAGAGTGGGATGCAGGCTCCTGCCTGAAGGAAAACATGAGTGGATATGCAGGAGGAGGCAGGGTTGCAAGCAAAGTGACAGAAAGGCAAGTGTCAGGTATAGACTGTGCTCCTCTGGGATGTCCTGAAGTCTGAAAATTACTTTTAAGGACAGAGTAGGACCCTCAGGCAATTCCTAGTGAGGTAAGCTGCAGAATCCCACCCAGAGCTTTTCAGCACATCTTGCAGAACACTGTCTTGGCTTTAGAAATGCCACAGGAGTGAATCTATGACACCTGTCAGCACCAGTTCCCATGGCTGAAATTACTCTGCCTGCAACCATTCTGCTCCAGTTGCCCCTTCCATTATTTCCAGTTTAATTTTTTTTTCACACCCAGAGGCCAGATGAGTGCTCTCATGCCAGGAAAAAAATAATTTCTTTGGATTTTGAATGCTTCAGCAGAACTCTGGCTGCTTCTCTGCTCTCCCCTCCCAGCCCCTACACTGATCTCATGATAAAACCTTCTTTCAGTTTGGCCACTTACAGGAACTCATGAATTTTCAGCAGTGAGACTTTTCCCCTTGCTCCATAACCTCAACCAGGAGGTCTTGGATGGCTTCTCTTCATGAGGGATGGGTTGATTTTAAGCAGTGCAGTTTGACAGGCAAAACCAACTGTGTTTAACACTCTGCCAAGTGTCTGGTTAACTCCAGGATCCCTGGCAAACTCATGGAACAGTGACAGTGGCAGCACTGACCCATAAGTAATACAAAATCTTATTTAGCACTGAATGTTTTGGAGCATGATAAGTGAAAAAAACCCCAAAACTTATGCTAAACCAAAGCCTTTGCACAGGAAGCACCTCTCACATTGTACAGAAAATTAGGATTATTCTTCACACCACAAAAATCTGAGGAGCAGGCACAAGTCAGAATGGGGACAGAGAGGATCTGGGAATGCTGCTACAGGGCTGGAATGCTGCTCTTAGCAGTGCTGAAGTTTTGGAGGACAAACTCATGAGTGACTAAGAGCATCAGATAACCTTGCCAGCAGCAGCAGGAGATGCCTTTGGCTCTCTGCTGAACAGCCACCACCCCTCTCCCACGGGATCACCCCTCAGCAGTGTGTCCTCCCCCCAACACTGACACTGACACCCCCCTAAACCCTCTCTGAAGTCCACAGGATCATCCCACATCCCCAGGACAAATTTAAATGCACTGAAAGCCACAGGGGTGCCCCAGCAAACACTGAAGGAGCCCCTGTCCCAGGGCCTGTCTTGTGGTTTTTAAACTGAACAGCTGCTGCTCAGGACAAGCTGATGCTTTCCACGGCCAGGCAGTGACTCCACACGCCCCAGCCCAATCCCTGCTGGCCCTCAGCCCAGTGCTGGTCATCACTAACTGGTCTCCAGAGCAACTGTGATGCAAAAGGCCACGCTGGAGATACAGGAAGGGGCTAAAGAACAGCTCATGTCATCCACACAGGGCAGGGAAAGCAGGGACAGAGTGTTTGGAGCCTCTGAGAGCTGCTCCCCCTTCCCAGCTGCTCAGTGCCACCTGGAAGGCTGGAAAGCTGCCATGCAGATCCAAGGCTGCCCAAATGTGCAGCAATCCTGGCCCAAATGAGGGCCAGAGCGAGGCACCAGGGCCGGCTGGCCCAGACTGAGAGCCAGGATGCAGCCCTGGAACCAGGCTGTGCCTCCACACCAGGAGTGTCTGTCACACCCGTGTGACATCCTGACACAGCTCCTGCAGAACCTGCATCACCCTCACGCCTCCAGAGGAAGGACACTCAACTGGAATGGCCCCCAGTGAGCTGCTTGACACCACAGCCATTTGTAAGACCAAACAAAGCAGCCAAAAATCAACTGTAAAACTCTCCTTAGGCAGCCCAGCAGCCAGCCTGGCTAACTTTAACAGAACAGGGCAAAATTCAGCTGGGACCAGTGATTCAACAGTCAGCCCAGTGAGGATAGGGTGTGTGGAGAGGACTGTTATTTTGGGGAGGAGGAGAAACTGAAATGCTTATTTAATGAAAATTAATCTACCTTTAAATCTTTTCAGAAACAGAAGTGGAACTGCTGTTCCATTTTTGGATTCTCAGAAGGAAACACACACTTCAGTTTATGAGGTTATGGGATACAAATTCAAATGAGATACAAACCCAAAAGGTCACTGTGGCAGCCAGGGAGGAAACCCTCTCCTGTGGTCCCTTATGTCAACCCAGAAGCAGGATATCAAATTCAACAAAGATGCTATTTATAGGCACACACTGGCACATCAGCAGTGAATCAATGCTGATAATAAAATTAAAGAACAATCCCAGCTATCAAATCATTTCCCATTAAAACACCTCCACACCCTCACCCCCAACAAGATGCATAAGAAACCTCTGGGAGCTTAATTTTAGGGAAAGCAGCAGAGGCAGAATGAGATGCCAAGACATGAAATGCTGATGTTTGACCTTTTTTAGGATTTGAAGCCAAGCAGACGTGCTAAGAAGAGAAAGTCTTAACACCACGACATTTAGATTTTGCTTCAAGTCCCCTTCTCTTGTTCTTTGTGTACTCTAGAGGTCACTTCTAAAGTTCAGTGAAGGGAACTTGCTGTTTATCAGAGGCTGCAAAATCAAAATCCTGAAGTGCAACTCCGCCACGCTGTTTATGTGACTTCCAATTCAAACAGTCAAACAGTTTAAAAATCAGAATTTGAGGTCTTCATTTCAGCCAATTTATCAACTGCTTCACATTCCACCATGCCTCACTGGCACAGCTCACTGCAGCTTCAATTTTAAGCCAACTCCCCGAGGACACTTTTTTTTAAAGTTCTGGAATATCTTTAAATAGCTCTTTGCCTAACGAGCAGTTTGGCCAGCACAGCTTTGTTCTGGATGCTGAGATCAGGACTGCAGGATGCTCTCTGGACAGATCCAAACGTAACTCATCAGGAAAACACCTCTGGAGTTTGATAATGCAGCTCTTCTCCACTTCTGCCCAGGAGTAAAAGCCTGGAGCTGGCATTCCCATATTAAGCCAAGCAGCAGCACTGGGTAAAACAACTGCCCTGCCTTCAGTTCCTTGTAGGAGAGGAGAGAAGTGGCTGCTGGTAAAATCTCCACTGCCAGTTTTCTTCCTATTTACTGCAAAAATCACCCAAATAACCAGCAGAGAGCAAGGACAGGCAGCTCTGTATCATCTAACAGTTCTCCTTCCCTCACCTGAACAAAGGAAAACCCTCTAGGTGAGAACAGGATGACTTTGGGTTGGAAAAGGGTGGTGAGGCCCTGGCACAGGGTGCCCAGAGAAGCTGTGGCTGCCCCTGGATCCCTGGAAGTGTCCATGGCCAGGTTGGACGCTGGGGCTTGGAGCAGCCTGGGACAGTGGGAGGTGTCCCTGCCCATGGCAGGCGGTGGAATGGGAGGGGGTTTAAGGTTCTTTCCAATCCAAACCATTCTGGATTCTCTGCACTTTTGATCTCATCATTACTGAGCAGGTTACTGCAGTTTTCCTGCTCACCACATCAGCTTTACTTCCAAGTTTCTGACACACTGCAATAGAGCCCATCCTGCCTGGACAGAGCCTGGCACCTCTGGAACAGGTGAATTTTCCTTCTTTTTGTGCCCAGCTATTAAAACCAGCTGTCAAAGCACTGAAGTTGCCAGTCCCCTCACACTTCAGCAGCACCCCAGAGATGTGCTGCTTCATCTCCACCACGTCACAACGCTCTGAGGCAGAAACTCCATTCCTCCGGGCAAGAAGGGCTCAGGAGAGAAAAGAAAAGGCAGGCAGAGGGAGGGGGAATGAGAGGTTGAGGGTAACTCACCGATGTGATAAACCTGTACAAAGGCTGCCTCCTCTCTGTGTATTTCACTGTGATGGGGCTCAGGTCGTAGCGGAACCAGATGGCCGGGATGATGCGGCCGGTGTGGCTGTAGGCAACGTATTCCTGGGAAAGAGAGGGGGGAAAATTGGCACAAAATGTCAGCAGTCTCTTTCCAGAGAGTGTCTGCCATAAAACTGCCTCTGTGGATTTGGCCCTCACCCCACTGCTCTGTAGCAGTGACCAGAAGGAAAGAAGCAAAGAGTGAATTCCTGTAAAACTGCCTGCTCCCCATCCTTATCACACAGGAAAACAATCTCCTTACAGCCTGATGATGACAGAGCTGGGGACAGAGTGATGGTGGTTACTCACCTCCATTCAGAGCTACAGCACTGAACAGAAAGGCTGTCATTGATTCTCTATCATAGATCTGCTCTATTTAAATACAAACAGCCTGGTGGCAGGTGAAGTTTTGGTGCTGTAAATCACATCTACGTCTAGATTTTGTACATAAATCACTCACCAAACAAATGGAATTTAGTTTGCAAGAACCTGAAAATCCCTCCTTGTCCCTGCATTCCTCTGTAAGGCCCCCTTCCCACTGGGACCAACAATAGGAATGTTTTGCTCTCGCAATATGAATCCTCTGGAACCATGTTCAAACCAGGTTTAAAACTCCTGCTGAAAGCCAGGATGTAACTGTACACAGAAAAATATTGGCAAA
Source organism: Orthonyx spaldingii (assembly GCA_013397795.1). Classification (NCBI taxonomy): domain Eukaryota; kingdom Metazoa; phylum Chordata; class Aves; order Passeriformes; family Orthonychidae; genus Orthonyx; species Orthonyx spaldingii. The sequence continues at coordinate 752,951 of VZTJ01002595.1, read as the reverse complement.
CATTCAAAAAATATCCCAGGCTGGTTTGGGAGGGACATCTTTCAGATTGCCAGTGACAATCTCCCTTAAAGCATTCTTTCCTAACAGGTCCAGTGCCACCCACAGCCCCAGGACACCGAGCAGGACACAGTGCCCAGTGCCAACACCAACCTCAACTTAGCAACAAAAGCCACGTTTTCTTGAGATAATATTTTGTCTGTGCTGTCAGTGGAGATAGATATCAGTTTTCAATGATCAGGACATTCACAGACTGAAGAAAAATCCAAGGAAAGCGGGCTGGGGACCCAGCAGTCCAAGGAGAGACATCGGCACCAGCGTGGCACAGGCAGCCTCCCACCCAGCTGCCCTTCCCTTCCCCAGCCCTGAGAGAAGCTGCCAGCTCAGATCTCCCCTCCTGGTTCAATTCTCCTTCACACAGAAGCAAAAACAGCCTCAAATACTTCAGAAAGATGAAAAAAGGACAACCAACAGGACACTCATGAGCATGACACAAAAAATGTAATTTTGCTCTCTGTGAGCCAGTGGAACAGCATTTGTCTTCAATCATCTCATATAAATGCCAAATTTCCCTGGTTTTAGGGGTTCTACCCCATGATGACAAGAGAGGCAGAAGTCCCCAGTGATATCATTTCCAGGGCTTTTATTGGAGTTGTGCAGCACATGTTGGGCAGTGGTTGTGTGGGGAGTGAGGGAACGGAGGAGGTAAGAGAGGAGACAGAGTCCACCTTTCAGACTCTCCTCATCTCCTCACACCAGACTATCCCAATTCCCATTCCTCTTTCTCACGGCTCAGCCTGGGAGTACAGGACTGAAGCACCAAGGGAAGAGCAGAGGCAGCAGTGGCTTCTCAGCACCTCAGTTTTGACAGAACTGACCTCATTTTTTCCTTCCCTCCCCTTCTCCCCACCAGCAATCCTGCCCTAATGAGTCAGACTTGGCTGAACGCCCCCATTTGCAGCCAAGCTCACAGAAGTGTCAAAAGCTCCTGCAGTCTATTTTCCAAATTACTTTCAGAACTCCTATCACAGGAGTCTTATCAGAACAGCAGTTGTGACATTAAGCAGAACAAATACATTGTAATCTGAACAGAGGGAGATCTCCAAATCCCTGGGACACATCACACAAGCCAGCCCAAAAGTCACTAGACAGGAACATCTGAGATCTAGTCCAGGAGAGTGTGTGTTTGATTACCAAACTAGCAGTAATTAGCTATTACAAACAGATTCTGGACTTTCATTCAGCACCTGAATGGCAAATCATTTTCAACTGAAAGATGCTTTCTACCTTGAAAAGTAAAGAGGGTCTTTTTTTTTTTTCCTTAAACAAAAAGTTCAGTACACTGAATTATTAAAATGCTGGATGTGGCATTCAGTGCTCTGGGCTGGTGACAAGGTGGTCACAGGTTGGACTTGGTAATCTTGGATGTTTTCCAAACTAATGGATTCTGTGGTAATTCACTATGATAAAGCAGGGACTGTGAAACAGCCAACCAGTACAGATTTGCTGCTACAGTTCAGTGGTTTGATGGCTGGAATCAACATTTGTAAAAAGCTAAAAACTCTGCTGATTTATTTGTCTCACACACCCATCACAACTGAGACTGTTTTGTCGCTGAAACCAGGTGTGAGTGATGTTTTGTGTGTTCAGCTGGATTACAGCTTCCACTCAGGTGCACCTTGACAGGCACAACAGGAGTTCCTGCAGCCTGTAAACACCTCCCACACGAGTTACAGAAATCCAGATCAGCCAAACTGAAGGATGAGAACGGCAGGAGGAAGAACACCTCTCTCAGGAATGAAAGCACCACCACCACCTGCTTTGACAAGCCCTCACAACCCCAACCCTGGCAAATGCCAGCACCAGGAAAAGCCCCAGTCAGAAGAGCTTCAGTTCCTCCTTCTCCCAGCAGAGGCTACTGCTCACCTACAAACTCATGCACAGGGCACTGAGAGCAGCAAGAGGGGAAGGAGTGGTGGCTGAACATCCTCCAGGCATCCCCGGGGATGCAGAGAGGAGCTTCCTGGAGAAGCAGCTGCTCCTTTACCTTGTTTGCCACCGTGTACTGGTAGGAGTAGCGCTGCTTGCCGCTCATGTCCTCGTACACCGTGGGCACAATCTTCAGGATGTAGTCGTGAGAGGCAAGGGCTGCGCTCAGGGAAGGAAAGGGAAGGACACGTTAGCACTGAGAGAAAGGAGCCAGCCTGCAGAACAATTCAGAGTGGAGCAGGTCACCAAAAAGGGTACCTCCCTCCTGCTTATCTCAGCGATAAAGAGACAGTTTCACATCCCACTTCTCTGCCCTTTGTTCAGCACCCTGTCAGGTAGCTGGGTGACACCAGAAGCCGCCCACCACTTCTGTGGGACCACAACCCACCCGGGGTTTGGGTTACAGGAACCTTCCTAACTGCCTGCAACTATAAATGGTAACACTTTTACCACCACCACAAACAGCCTGGTTAAATCAGGAACTGGCTGAGGTTAGGGCTGCAGCCCACTGAGATCATTTTGACAAAAAAACCTGTGTGCTTCCATTTCTTTCTTGCTTTCTCATCTTCCTTCTCCTACAGCTGCTTAACTCTTTGTTTTTCATTATTTAAATGGCTCATTCCATTTTTTGTGTCTGCTAAAACAGTTCTAAGACAGAATTCTAAATGACATCTCTGCAGGATCCTCAGCCAAGTGTAACACAATGACATTTGGCTCCTGGAGATTAAAAAAACCCCTCAAACCACAATTGTATAGCTTCAGGAATAGCCAGAGAAATTTTGTTCCAAAAAATGGATAGGACTGATGTCCTGCAGGAGCCTGAACTCCTGAGAGAAAAACTCTCTACAATGAATGGTAGCATGCATTGGAAATTCCCTTTTGTGTGCTGGTCATAAAGAAGGGCCATGAAAATGTCCCTCTGTCCATCCACAGAGTAGAAATTTGGAGGTAATTTGCAAAACAAGACCAAGGAAAAGTTCTGGTGGAAGTAACAGCAGCAAAGGGACACTGTAGGAATAGGATATGGATAAAAAAGCCCATAGGGACTGAAAAGGACCTTTTGGGCTAAGCCTTTTCTGTAGCACTGGAGGAAATGGAAATGTCAGCCAGCAATGCCTGGACCATTTTGGCTACAGTGGCACATGAAAGACCTCTGGATACAGCAGTGCTGCATGAACAGCCCTGCTTTCCCTCCTGCAGAGGGTGGCTGAGAGCTGCAATCCCCAGCAATACCCACGGTTTGAGCTGAGCTTGTCTGCTCCCTCCAAGGCATTGAACGCTCCGTGAACGTTATGGACCTGGAAAGCAAAAAGGAAGATGAAGAAACTGTGCTCTGACTTGATACTCTTGACCTTTGCTTCCCTGCCCCGTAACCAGGGGATCAGCCTGATTCAACCTTTCCAAAAAACAAAGCCTCAACCCAGTAAAAGATGACCCCAAATATCTTTCAGTGACCATCATCGCAGTGGTTGGTTCCAAGTGAAAAAGGTGATTTCACAACATCTTACAAGATGAAACTCCAAAACCACTCCAAAGCTAAAGGAATTGCAGTTGGAAGAGGCCAGTTGTGAAATGTTCACCATGAGGTATTTCCCAAGAGCTTTGCAGAGTTAACTGTGGAATTAATTTATCAGGCTGAAAGGGAAATAAATGGGAGTCACACTGGGGTTAAAACTCAGGAGTTCTCCTGCAAAGGTGGCTCATGTCAGAGAGCTGGGCTTGTACAACTCATCACCCTTGGAGATGGGGAGGACACATCCCAAGGCATCCCTTCAGCTTTTCCTGCAGCTGATCCCAGGCCTGTGAGTATCTGTTTGCCCAGAATAACAGGATTTCCATGCCTTGCACATGCAGTGACCTGGAGTCTGATCTCCACCAACAGAATAATCCATGTGTGAACTCTCCAGACAGGGAAGACTTTCCAGACAGGGAAAAGCCCACGGCAGGAGCTGTAGGTCAGAGGTTGTGCTGCTCATGAGGTACAAAGGAAGGACAAATAACTCCACAACCCAGCAATTCCTGACCTGAAGAAGAGTTTGGGCAGGGAAGAAGAGTTTGGAAGGAAGATCTGGTCATGGGTGTGACAGTTTCAACCCATCAACAGGGCAAAGCCATCTCCTTCCCAGACCCTCTCAACACCTGACAGCACATGGATGTCTCTGTCTCATCCTAATGGACATTCCCCTGTTCCCAACACTACAGAGTGGATGATGCAGGAAGCAGCACATGAACCAGTTTTGCTCAGCAGAATGGGAATTCTGGAGACACAAAATCATCAGCAAGTTCAACTGGAAGGTGCTGGGAGCAGGAGCAGAGCAGAAGCAGCAGCTGATCCTGCTGCAGGGCCTTGTGCTCTGCTGGAACTTCACACAACCATGACCATTCCTGAACTACATCTGCAGGCTGTGCTCATTCTTTACTCATTGCAAAAGGCATATGAAGAAAAAGAAGCCCCTGGAGTGGGCTGCAGGAATGTTCCATTCCTGATACAGCTAAGAAGTCTCTTGTAGAATATCTGGGCCAGAGACTTTAAGGTCCACTTCAAAACGTTGGTAGATTTTTCTCTCGTGTAGATGAGACCAAATTCAAACCAATGAGTTCTTGCATGTGAGGTAACCAACTAAAGAGAGAGATGTGGAAGTAGGAGATGATGTATTTTTAATCATAATTTCTACTGAGTGCCAGATCACGGTGTTGAATAATCCTGGTTTTAACCTCATCAGGAGAGTCGTCTACCCCGACAGCAAAAATGCATCATCTCCTACTTCCACATCTCTCTCTTAATTGGGTTACTTGACATGCAGGAACTCACTGGTTTCAATCCTGATCTCATCTAAATGAGGGAAAATTCTACAAAAAGTCTGCTGCTATTGTACATGAAGTACTGATAAAAACTCAAAGCTCATTCAGTGCCAGATGATATTTAAATCTCTGCTTCAAAGAGACTGGTTTTTCTGGAGAACACAGCCTGTCCCTTAGTGGATCATTGTGGCAGAGTCAGTAACAACCCACAAGGAACAAACTCCCAGCACATGACACAAGTGAATGAGAAGCTCCCAACCCTCTTTAAGGAATACAAGCATGTGTTACATCAAAGCAGGTGGAGACAACCTAAAATATTCAAAGGTGCACCTGGACAGATTTCAAGCTCTCCACACTTGCTGGCTCTCACTGCTTGCTGAGTCGTGGTAGCACCTGTTTGGTGAACACATCCTTCTTTCATTTGTGCTGCAGTGTGCCTGCAGGACCAGCAGCACCTACGTGCTCCCTCCTTGTGCACACAGACACTGAGCAGCTACTCCGAACTCTGAAATACTCATCTGAACTTGTCCTAACCAGGAGCCAACTCCACGTTTGCCAGACAGGTTTCTCACCACCAGAACTGAAGACACTTGCTGCTTTTCTGTCCAGGCTCCTCCTTCATGCTGATTCACACTGCAGCTGCCTTACTCCAGGACTCCACGATAAAACAATGGGAATGCTCCCTCGGAGCGCCCATTTCCCACGCAGGCTGCACAACTCCCTATTAGCACTTACCTAATATTTTTCATAATCTCAGTGTGCTTCACAGACATTAAGCCAAGCTTATTTATATGCTAATATTTCCCCATTCCCACACAAGATATTTCCTAAAAGAAGCCGGGAGCAGAAATCAGAAGACTACAAAGCAACGCTTAGACTTGTTAGCATGAAAAAGGGCTTTGGAAGTGGGTGTACAAGGAGCAGACTAATGAGACGTCTGTGCTGAGGAAAGAAGATTACAGAGAGACTATGGGTAAGCAATGTTTAGGGTGAGTCTCAAGCTGGGTGTGCACATGTGTAACTCCCACCTGCGAGGCCAGCTCCTTGGAAGTAGGCTGGAGCAGTGCTGTAATCTGTCCTTATTGAGAAATCAGCCAGTATTACATAACTTGCAACACCTGGTGAAACTCTATCCACTGGGCAAGAGCACGCATTCAGCTTCTTCCCAGCAGGGAATTGGCAGTGCTAAGTCTGACTTGTGTTTCATGGAACGAATTTGACTAAGAGGTGTCTGCTGTACAAGCACAGTGAAGTGAATTAAAAAGAGCTTGACTGGTGCTGTGGTAAACACAGTAGCAAGTACACATCTTCCCTGAGCGCATCACTGCTCCTCCACAAAGGCAGGAAGATTTGGTTGCTGTGTTCATGCTACAAACAGGATTCTGCTGAGCCACGAACCTCATTTCTACTCCCTGCAGGAAGACAGCCACAGAATTTTCCAAAAGCACTTTGAGTTTCAGAAGAACAGAGCACAGTTTCTCTGTGACTGGACACTGCTCCTCCCTGAACTGGTGGCAGCTGCGAACTCTTCCAGATTGAGCTTATGTTGCAGGGACACACAGCTCTGCCATAAAACCAAAGTGTCTAATATTAAACCACTCTCACTGCATTCCCCTACAGCCAGAGAATTTTCAGGACTCACCTGTAACTTGTCCCCAAATGAGAGCTTGTGGATGACGTGAGTCATGTCGGGGTTCTGGGGCTGCGCCGTCGCGCTGTGCGTCGACACGTGGAAGTTACCAGGGACCTAAAATTAGCCAAGACAGGGAAGACAGGATTTCACATTTTATCCCTCAAGGCACTGCTGGGCTCTGTGGTGTGACATGGGAATGCCTGGATCCATCCAGCCAGAGGAAGGCTCTGGGATACCTCCCTGCAGCTGACCGACACCACCACACTGAGGTCCTGCAGCCCCGGAGTCCGGCACCCCCACACTGCTGATGTTCCTGACCAGGAGGTGATGAGTGGATCACTCCCAACTCCAGGGATTCCCAGCACTTAAGGCTATGTCTTTCATCCCTATTAAAATAAAATTCCTGTCTCTCTTGCTCAATGTTTTACTCCCACATCTCGCATTTGCAAACAGGCCCACTGCGGCAGAACAGCCTGGAAGATGTGGATATATTCCTTTTCTCGTTGTACCAAACTTGACATTTGAGACCGTGTGCAAGAATGAGTTTAATACAAAGAGAAAAACCACCACCAAACCCAAGTGGGCATCCCACACAAACTAACCTAGATCTTCCCCTTCTCCACCTGGCAGGAGCCAGCAGGAGCCCTTCCTTTTAATTTTTTTAATGGAAGGAAATACAAAGTTCTGAAAAACACACGTTTCACCTCAGGGCTCAGTTCCAAGACAGAAAACGAGCACTGGTGCCCTTCTGATGGCACTACTCTGCATGCACACACTTTTCAGGTCACTAGCCCTGAAGTCTTTCAGCAGATACAGCTCAATCACTTGTCATGGAGGGTGCAAGAATATTTTCCTATTGAGAAAAGGTTGTGAAATGAAGCAACACTGAGGAGCAATCTGGCACGGCCCAAGACAGGAGTGGGAGGGTGGTTATACAACTGGGCCCAGCGTGCTCTCCGCAGAGACACCTCACCAGCAGGGCCACGGGAGGCCACATGGCCGTTCCATGTGCTTTCAGGAAAGCTGATTTAATGACTTGAGGAACAGCAGTGCACTCCTGGGAACACTTTCAGGTGTGGACACAAGCTGTGTCATAAACAAGCTCAGCAAAGAGGGCGTCAGGCCCTGCAGCAAGCAGCACACACCATCATCTCACTGTCACCTCGTCCTCCCCCGGCAGCTTTGACAGCAACACCCAAGTGCAAGCCTTGGTCAAGTTTCCAAGGCTGGCCAGGTCCCACTCCAGCCCCCAGCTCAGACAGATGCCTGTCCAATTCCTGCCAAGGGACTGCAGACTTCCAGGTCACACACAAGAGGTTCAGTTTTCAGAGCCAGAAGTCCTGGGTCAGCTCCCCTCCCTGTGACAGCTGTCCCAGCCACTAAAGGAGACACAAATTAAGTGGAGGAAGATCCTCACTGCCACATTCTGCACCCCCTTTTGGAGCTGCTTTGGGGAGCAGGACACACCACATCTAGCAGACAAAGCCCCAGGTATCTCAGCTCTGTGCTTTGGGAGTTGTCTGAACAAGAACTATGTTTCCAGAATCCCTTTCCCAGTTTTGTGGACTATCAGCTGCTAGGGATCTTGGTGGCTTAGAGGTGAGGAAAAAGTCCTCTTTTTGAATTCCTAATCCTTTCCACGGCACAGAACCAGTAAGAGGTTCTGTCTGTTATTTTTAGATGTGCTTTAACATGACCTGGGAGGAAAAGAAGGAAGTAGGATTTTGTAGCCTGTGGTACATGAAGAGGAGTGAATAAAGGGTGTGTCCTTCTTAGGACATCAGTGGGTCCCACCAGTGCCTCCCCCACCCCAGCAAGTCATCTCCAGCATTACATAGCAAGATTATTCAATCTTGAACACACCCATCCCAAAGGCAAGCCTCCTCCAGGCCTGGATTTTCATTCCTGGAAACAGAAGCGGAGCATCCCCACAAAGCATGCGCGGAGGCCGTGCTGTATTCCAAACATCCCAGCACGGAGCTGGCATCCTCCAGTAGGGAACATTCCTGTCATTCTGCAGCTCTCAGAACAAAGCAGAGCTGGGATGCAGCCATTGCCAAAGACCTCTCCACACTGAGTCACAATCTGGAGGTGCAAAAGCCGTGAGGAGTAAACACAGAAGCCATTTGGCATCTGTAGGGTTTTCACACATCCCCTGAACATCGGGCTGCTGCACTGAGAGGCAGCAGGGGCCAGTACACAGAGCTGCTCTCTCTGTTCAGCAGTTCTGTCTCTATTACCTGCTTTAGAGAGTGAAGAAAATCCCTGTTGTAACGCATTCCCTGTGGCTCTGGCCGTGCAGCCTCCTCTGCCCACACTGACTTAACTTTCTGTCTGATCAGGATCATGAACACACACACAGACTGCAGGAGAGACACTGAGATTTTCAAATTTTCATTTCTACAAAAGGATCCTGCCAGCATTTCCCCAGCCAGCACAGCCACTCACTGTCACTGTCAGTGCCACCCACCTTGTTGATGCTGAAATGGCCCTCGAACCTGCAGCCATCCCCATTATTGAGAGGGATCTTCATGGAGTTGTCAATATGACCCACTTCGTGCCTTCCCATTTCATCCTGGATGTCCAGTCCCACCACTGCAGGGGTGGGAGGGAAAAGAAAATAAATCAGAACAAAATAAGTGGTAGGAAGGTTGCATAGGAAAAGCATGCATTGCTTTTACTTGGAAAAAATCCACAGCTTTTTTCCTGACATTTGACTAAACTGTCCTTCATCAAATATTGTTATATCAGAAAAAAACTTTGTAACCAAACTTGTCAGGCTGCCCATTTGACACAAATACACCTCCATGTCCTGCCAGCTGACTGCAATCCCAGCCACACAAACAGAAAAACTTCAGGCAGACAGGGCAGGTGACTTGGGAAGAGCCAACAACCAGCTGGTGCATTCAGAGTTCCGAATGGAACCTGGGGGGTTTCTTGCTCTCAGACACAAAAAAGTTGCTATAAAAATAAAATAAAAAAAAGAAATGAGATTTAGAAAGAAGCCAGTGAGGGAGATCAGCCACTAACACAAGCTGCAGTGCAAGCACATGGTCCAAGAAAACAGGTGCCCTGGCCTGGAACAGAAAGCAATGGAATACTGGCAGAGGCTGCAGCTACTCGATTTTCATCCTGTTATGGAAGAAGGGCCACTGTACCAGCCTGGGCCCATTTCAAGTATTACTTAAAGCACAAAGAAAAGCTGCTAAGTGAAAGGGGTACTCACATTCACAGTGCAGGTTTGGTAAACTGATGTTCAGGTTCACCTCTATTTTACCTCCACTGTCTTTGTCTGGGTCATCCACGTAGAGCTCATTAACTCTGGAGGGCAGAAAACACAGGAGGATTCAGGCACAGGGCTGCTTCCCACAGGGAAACCCCAAAACTTTGCATGGGGAAGGGGAAAAGGGGACTGGGAAGAGGGGGTTTGACTGCGTGATGGCTACAACAGAGTTACAGAGAGCAGGGAAAGCTCTCCAGGATGGAATGGGGGCAAATCATGGCTTAATGTGACTTCTTGCTTGGCAAGGGCAGGAGGCTTTAAACAAGTTCTGCACCAGTAGAAAACAAAACTTCTGCTCTGTGCTTCCTGTACCCTTCTCTACCCTGAGTTTTCAGAGGTGCTACAAAACCAGACCCTGATGCTGAAGAGGTGGCAGGTTTTCGATCCAACCCCCCTCCCCTGGGCTGCCAATCCTTTTAGGAAGGAGGGAAGCATGTGCTTTTCCATTTGTTCCATAAATAGTTCTAGAGAAAGGCTGCTCTCAGCTGCCCCCCAGGAAAGCTTATTTGTGTCCCTAATTGCCTTTTGTTATTGCCACCCAGCTGACAGAGCAGCAGCAAGAGAAAGCAGGCAGTGTGACATATTTGTATCCTTCTCTTTAATATCACATTTCAGTCTATGAATGGCAACCAAAAGCAGTGACTAAAACTGAGGAGAAGAGGATTTGAGCCAGGAACAGATGGGGAGAAACATCCTGGACAGCAGGATCTAACACACTCTGCACCCGTCTCCCAGAGAGCAGCGTTGTCTCATAGCACCCACGGAGCTGGCCCGCGTCCCACAGGAGACAAAACACAGATAGAGAGGCAGAGGAACACAGCAATATAAATATTTATTGTTGGCACATACAATCCATCCGACACATGAAAAATAAACCAAAAAAAAAACCCCAGTGCTGAATTTGCTGAATGGTCCTACAGAATCCACTCTGGGGAATCTCACCCCATTGAACTGAGAGAATGGTGAGATTACCTAGCAGCTCTGTCCCCTCAAAACTCAACACTATTCAACAAATAAGAAGATTTGACAATTTATTTTCTGGCTGGGCAGATTATAAAGCTATGGGAACTTTGACTCAGGCAAATTACATAAAATAAAGCTGGTAAGCGCTCTGTAGCATTTTTATTTTACATTCAAAGTGCACAAAACTCTTTGACAAGCCCCACTGGAGAGTCCACATGCTAACAGTCAAACCAGACTAAGGCAGGTACAAGACAGATTCAAAGTGATTTTGCTCTGGTGATCCATCTCTGGGCCACAATGAACTGTTTGCCCCGTGGATTCGGAAGAAACAAACCTTCACACTGAGGAACACACACGCTGCCAGTTTTTTTGGAGGCAGTTACTCACAGGTCAGTGGGGTTTACAGACACTCATTTAAAACCAGCGCAGCATTTGTCTTCGGCTTCACAGCCCTACCTTTCTCTGCTTTTAATTGGCTTGACAAGTTGCTTGCAATCATTACTCAACCTATTTTTCAAGTGATTAATAAAAATGACACAGAGGGAGGGGAAAGATTGCTCATCAGTGACCTAGTTAGCAGCTTTTTGGCTGAGCCCTCTCCTCCGGGGTGGAATGCGTTCTCTCCTCTACGTGTTCATTACTGGCAGGTTGGGCAGTGATGGGATTAAGTCATATGTCCAAATAGGGCCGGGAGGAGCAGCTCTGGCCAGGGCAGGCATTAATCCCACAGAGCAAGGCACCTCTCAGTGCTCCCCCAGCCCTCCCATCCCTATCCCAGCTGCCAGCCAGTCCATTTCATAACCCCTGGCTCCTTCCCAGCGCTGTGCTGTCCGAGGTGCGGGCCATGCCCAGCCGGTGCCGGGGGCACCTCGGCGTTCCTGGCACAAGGAGCACTCACAGCAGGGCAGGCAGAGCAGAGCCAGGTCCAGCAGCTCAGCTGAACATCCCAGCTCTGGGGAGAAAAGCCCCAGCCAGGTCAGTGTTTGTGTCTGCTGATTTCTAACCCTGAACATGTCCGAAATTGCGCGGTGAAGGCGCGGGAGCCTTTTGGTGATGAGCGAGCGAGAGGGGATTGCTGGCAGAATCAGAGGCTGAACTGTGCACAGGGAGCTGTGGAGGCTCTGACACAGGAGGGCGAGTGCTGAGGTCACTTGGCTGCTCACTGGATCACCGAGGCACACAGAAGTAGGCCAGCCTGTCCAGGTCACACAGCCCATTAGCTGCAGATAAAGGAAACTGGTTTCCTGTGCCGCACTCCGGTCACTGGACCGATGGTTCCCAACCTGTCCCTTGGGCAAGGCTCACGGCCTCCTCCTCCTCCTCTTTACCTAGCAGCCCCCTGCCCCTCTCCTACTCATGTTCCAGATTCCATAACCCAGTCTGCCACTCCACACATATCTGACAGCTCGGGACAGTGGATCCTTCCCTTCCTTCCCCTCCCTCCACCCCGCAGCATCAACTTTCATGGAGCACTTGGCTGGCTGGGTCCTGCTTCTCCCTCCCAGCTCCAGCCACTGCCTCTTCATGGCATGATCAGCTCTTGCTGAGGGCCCAAACTGACAAACCCAGCTCCAAAGTGCATCCTTTGTGTGTCACTGATGTTCCCTCTCACTATGGGGAACCAAGGGCACAACAACATCACGCCTCAGGCTGCACTTGTTGGGGCAAACCTCACAAGAAATGTTGTTTTCAACAAACTGGACATTTTGCTCCTCAAATACTTGGAATATTGGAATTCTGGAAACCTCACAGGTAATGAAGACTTCCAGGGTCAAGGCTACTCCTTCCAGTGAACCACTGGCACCCAGGTCTGGATGGCATAGGGCTGGCACTCCTGTGTCCCTTGCTATCCTCCTCCCCAGGGCCACGGAGCCAAATTGCACACTGCCTTCCTACTATTTAATCAGACTATCCTGGCATGTCAGGAAAAGCACTATTTACCCCCTCTAGCCACTCTCCCTGAAGGAATAATGTCTCTAGTGGAAGAAAAGAAGTTGGCTCTAATTTACAGCTGTTCCTCCTGAAAAATGAAGTGTCCCAGGAGTAACAGTGCTTTAACAGCAAACCTTGGATGGTCACAAGGGAAACAAAACCTGAGGCCAGGCAGAGAGAGGCAGTGATATTGGTCATATTCTGACCCCAAAGGTGGGGTGCACCTTCTCCAAACACTCCAAACATGTCGGAGTTGGTGTTTTCCTGGCTGCCGCTTACGAATATTTGAATAAAAGCATCACAATAAGGCAGGGTGAGCGTGCAGAGCTGTGCAAGTACAACGAGGGCAACACGACAGGTGAGAGCTGGATGAGAGCTGGACCTCTCATCCCCACAGAGCCTCCCACCGCTGACCCAAGGAACGGGAGGGAAGTTTCTCCGTGATCCACACATCAGGAATCTGCTTCACTTCTAGAAAGAGCCACTTGGAAATACTTCACATTCCTGAGTGATGCTGTTGGGCTGCTTATCCCGTTTGCTTACAAACTTCCAGCGTTCCACGCAAAAAGCTGGAGGGACCCTTTGGCCAGATCATGCCAATGGCACGTGAGGGCGAAGGGAAGGGGCCGTGGCAGGCAGAGGGCACGGCATGGCTTCAGGATTTTGTCCAAAGAAAGGCAGACCTGCTCCCTGTGCTTCAGGTCTCAGATTTATGACACAACAGCATTGTTTCCCCAGAAACAAGACTTCCCCAGTAACTTATTTCCACTGGCAGTCCTGGCCACTAACTTTAGATGTTTCAGCACTTCAACAGCTGAAGAGCCTGCAGCCCTTTGGACCTGAGGGTGGGCACTGCATCCACCTTCCAGAGCTTCACACACTGCGTGGATGCTCATCTAAACATCTGCCTTGTCTTCTGTCCTCCTTGTCCTAAGTCCCTGCTTCAAGTTTTAGCCTTTTTGCTGCCCCTTTCACAGCAAACAACCGGGCAGCCTCCTCCCCTGTCATCAGCCACAGAGGAAACACAACCACTTATTCCGGAAAGCTGCGTTTTACCTTGTCCTCCAACTCCCAGGAGGCACCCTCTGATCTCCAGGACCCCAAGCCCAAGAGGGAAAATGATTATTCTTTGTTGAGGAAGCCCAAAGCTTCTCAAAAGACTGTCTCAGGTGAGCTCTCTTGGCTCCGCTTGCCCTTTCAGCTCTCATCAACCACCTTCCAGAAACACAACCCCCTTGAGCTGAGATTCCTGCACTGCCACCTTTCCAGGGGTGCCACAGCCGAGAAGCCCCAACAAGAGACAAATCCGCTTTTCAATTTGCGTGAAGGAACAACAAGCAGGTCAGCAAACTCTCCGCTGTGTCATAAACGGTGCATGTGTCCGCTGCTCTGACATTTGGCATCTTCTGCATCTCAATCAGCTCTTCCCTGCCAAGGTCCCTGTCCCAGATCAGCTGTGAAGCACAGCAAACACGCTGCCCTACAAAGGAAGGGATTACAGCTCTCCAGGAGACAGGAAGAAGGAGAAGGCTTCGAAAGACGTCAATGTAGACTTGAGTCAGGAATTGCAAATGACATCATGACACGACCTTCCGCTTCCTGCAAGCCCACACAGGGCACAGCAACCCCGCACAACGTCTGACACCTCGCATTAGGTAATCCCCACGTTGCTACCCAAACATTAATTAAGCTTCTTACCTGCCTACCTCTCTCAGGGCTGCTAAGGATTACATCCTTCTGCAGAAAAGTGTCTGTCTCAAGGTCAGTCCGTGGCAGGAGCAGGATTGCAGCTCCCATTCCCCTTTGCCTGCGAGGCTGTGCTGCCAGTGCTGGGCTGGTTTGCTCCAGCATTTCATCTGCCTCCACTGGATCAGCCAGTGGGGTTGGAGGTGCATCTCCAGCTCAGTGTCAGGACACAGGAATGTGGCATCTGCCCTGAGATTACGGTTTGCAGCAGAAGAAACCCCTGCTGCAGCAGGATCCCACTCTGCTGGTTGGTACCACTTCCATGGGCTGAGAGCCACAACACACATCCCACACACTCTGGAGAGCTATGGGACAAAAAGCCTCTGAAGACAGGTCTGGTGACAATTCTGCTGCTCTGCAGGATCAGTCTTGGGCATGCAAATGAACCCAGTATGGACAAGGAACGCTGGGCTCTGAAACTCCAGGAGTTTTGCTTCCTCCCACACTCCTGACAGCCTTCTTGGGGCTGTCCTGTTTCAGGCCAGGAACTGGGCTTTGATCATCCTAGCAGGTCCCTTCCGGCTCAGGATATTCTACGATTCTATGATTCATGGTTTATGCTTTTATGCAAAGGCAGTACTTTTATTGCAGATATTCTGCTTAAGTAATTAATTTTGCCTTGCAGGGGGGCACAGCTTTCCAATTAGCAAACTTGTCAGTTCAGATAGGTTTTTCTCTGTTATTACATTAAAAAAAAAAAAAAAAAAAAAAAAAAAAAAAAAAAAAGCCAAGAACAATCTGTTTCTTC
>VZTJ01002595.1:706614-737760 GCA_013397795.1 Orthonyx spaldingii | reverse complement strand
GTTTTTTTCCTTTTATATAATAAAAAAAAAAAAAAAAAAAGAAAGAAAAAGAAAACACTGCCAGGAACAGTCTGTTGCTTCCTACAGTGTGCTGTGGCAGATGAATTAGTGCTGAGCAGCAACATTCATACCACAAGCACCACATTCATACCCTCCTACCCCTTCCCCTGGCTGCCAATGCAAGGCAGACTAGATTAGTTAATTACATCTTTAATCCTTAATGATGGAATACTTGGAAAACTATTATTGATCTTACAGGACATAATTCATGACCTAATTACAGTGATAAAACAGCGAGATTATCATCTTGCCAGCTATTAACGTCTAGCGCTGATCTGAGTTAATTAGGGAAGAGATGGGTGATTTCTATGCTGCTGATTTGCAACACAGCAGCAGGAGGAATGAGGAGGCTGCTAAAGGCAGGACAAGCCATTTCCAGCCCTCAGACTACTCTCAACTCAACCAGCTCTTGATCTTGCCCAGGAAACACCAGACACATTTAACTCTTTAGCTTCATTTCTTCAGCCATTTGAGTCATTGGTTCAGTGGGACAAGAGTGATGCTGTTCATTTTTCAGAGGTTCAAATGTGGAGCAGAGACTTCCTTTTCTTTAGATGTCTTTTACAGAACTGAGAAGATTCATCAAGGTTCTTGGTGTGGAATCATTTAGGTTGGAAAAGTCCTCCAAGATCATCGAGTCCAACCTGTGACCAATGCCCACCTTGTCACCAGCCCAGAGCAGTGAGTGCCACATCCAGGTGTTCCTTGGGCACCTCCAGGGATGGGGACATTCCAATGCCTGAAGTTTGGACCAAGCCTTCAGTCACTCTCAGTCTGGACAGAAAAAAACCCCAAAAATCAAGAAGATCCTTGATTTTCAGAGTTAAACTCGCTCTCCCCTTAACAGCAATGATGGGTTGTGACTGAGAAAAGAAAAGAACCCTCTTCCCTCACCAGCCCTTCACTGTGCTTTTCCTGGGAAGGATGCAGCCCCACCTAAGTGCCAAGCTTGGATTTCCTTCATGGCTGCTCAGAGGCCTGTTGGGGTCACACGATAAATCTGGAAGATGAGGAACTTGGGAGTTTTCTACCCTCCTCAGGGCTGGTCTCCCCAGGAAACCCGTCAGCAGCAGAATAGGACATGCCTTTGGAGTGTGTTACCTCTTCCATGAGCTTCCTGCAGTGTCTTGGTCTGACTTCCTAACTGGAGTCAGCTCCTGTGCACAGACACAGCCTGGACATTCATTAGAAATGCCCACACGAGTTATGACACAGCTGCTGTCCCCTCCACTCAGGTAATGTTTGGGTTTAGGGCTATGACTGTGATCCTCGAGATGAGGGTGTCATTTCTTGGATTTCTGCCACCCAGACAAGTCTTCAGCAGCTGAGACTGTAAATGCTACAACAATGGGCTGGTCAAGGAAAAACAGCTTTGAAGTTGGGCAAGAGCGGCCAAACTGAGATTTCGAGTAACGCCAGGCACTGAGAGGTTGCTGCATTCATGTGAATGTAGAAGAGAGTCCAGCAGTGGGCAGGAGCCAGTGAGTATTTGGGGTTAGTGTGGTGCAGAGCAGACCTCCTTTTCTCACATTGCAGCATGAGCTCAGCAAACCACACCAACCTCTTGCTTTAAATGCAGCTACCAAGGGAACCTCTCGCTGGTGAGAGTCAGACAGTGAATCCTGTGGGCACCACTGCTGAGGCTGCCCTGCAGGAGCTGTCCCTGCACACACCCCACACACAATTACTGGCTGGAACAGGGCTCTGAGGGAAGCAGGAGTGCTCAGGAACCTGCCACGTCTCCATTTCACCTGGCCATCAAAAATGTGCAGCTCTCCCCACCCAACCTGGCTCTGTCGAGTGCTTGAAGGGAAATATGACACAAGAGGAGAAAGAGTGATGCAGTCTCACAGCACAGCTGGCAGTGACAAAGCAGGAAAGTTCATCCCATGTAACTGCACACTCTGGTCAATCATTCAGGTCCTGGCTGGCATTGGGAAACTTCAGTCTGGGTGAGAGATCTGCTGTAGGAGACTCTTAATTAAAAAACCACAAAGTTTAAATAAAACTGGATGAGAATTGAACAGTTTGCACATAAGGAATCTTCCATATCTCTGTAAGTACTTAGATCACGGGCAAAGAAGGCTCAAAAGCCTTTTTGAGACAATATTTCCCCTGTTATTTGCTATTACCCAGTTTAATGGTGGCACAGAGTTCTCACAGGTTCCCGACCACGCAGAGCTCCCAATTCTTATTCCCAAAGATGAGGCTCTGCTGCCTCACAACACACTGCCAGTAACACCTGACTGTAAGGGAACCACAAGAGGCTCACAACAACTTGTGCTGCGTTTCTCAGAAGAGAAACCAATGAGTAAGAAACGGAAAAAGAAAAGTTCACTCCTGCTTTCGAAGTCGCTGAACTGGGAAGGACTCGAAGTGACTTTCTGAAGTATTTCCGCTGTTCTGGGAGAGCCTTCTCACCAGTGCTGGGGGTGAATGTTCCCAGCAAGAGTCTGATGACTTGTAACTCATCACAAGGAGGTTTTCCTACTCTTTTGTGTGAGCTTTTGTGTTGGACAGTCCATGACGAATCAGGTTCCTGCGGTCATTTGTCCCAGACTCCTGCATGACATCCTCTCTAAAATTTTACTGCTTTATTGCCTGCAAACACCTCCTCCCCACGCAGTTCCTGCTGGGAAAGGCACTTACCATCCCTCTGAGGTTTTAACGAGGAACCTGCCAGCTGAGCATGCTTACAGCACTTCCCAATATTTTTGTGGAAAATGCATCGTCTTCTTAAGGAAAAAGTAAGAAGAGGCCTAAGAGGATTATGCAGTTGTGCTGTTCAAAAAGGAATTTCTAGTCAGGAAACTGCCACTACATAAAGACATGTGCACTCAAATAACTGGATCAAAACTAGGTAAGTATTACTAATTCCTCCTGTAACCAGGCAAGAGAATGAGATCTAAGAGGAAAGCAAGAAACACAAGGAAACTCGGCTCTGTGAAGTGCTTGATAAGGTGACCCTGGATTTCACAAGCAAACACACGGAACTGAACTCAAAGAAACAGTGAGCAAGCAAGAAATCTGAGATACCATCTCTGGAGCAAACGTGCAACAGGCACAAAAAGTGATCTGGAGCTTGATTACACTCCTGCTTCACGTTAAACATTAGTCAACGTGAAAATTATTCCTGAAATTATAATCTTGACCCAAGACAGAGCTGCACAAAAACAATGAAAGAGCCTCTTGGTTATCAGAATGGTCAATCTCATCACGGCCCAGGAGGCCAAGGTTTCAGAGCCTTTGTGCTCAGCACTGACATCTGTGGCTATCAGGACCATCATGTGAGAATGACAGAAGTTCCACCCTTCCCAACTATCCAGGAACTGTGCCTCACACTCAGTGAGCTCACTGCCACATCAGCAGGGTGATGGAGAATGTTTCCTAGAGCCCAACACAAAGCTAGATGTGTTAACAGTTACTAAAAGTTTACTTTGAGGCAGGAAGGACATGAGAACAGGGGAAAAAATAAAAATCTGATTAACTCAGTGTTAACAAGTGCTTCATGCTTGTTCAATGAGCATTTTTAGAAGTAGAAATGATTTCCATTTTTCTCAAAGCTGTCACCACCTGGGGCAACTTGTCCTCAGGCACAAAACCTGTGAACAAGGTTTCCTAGTAAGGCTCAACACAAGAAGAAAAAATCCACATGTGAATAAAGCTGCCTGCATGAATCAGACATTCAGCTCTGACATTATAAAAAAACCTCGATTATTGATATTAAACTAATAATTCTTATTTTATGCAATCCATTTTTCCATGCTGCTAATTATGCAATCCAGCATGCAGCTAATAAAGGATCAAGCAGGTCTGGAACAGCTTCCTCTATCAGAAATACTTCAGAACCAAGTTTGCCTATTAATTTTAGCAAATTAAAAAAGCTGAATGGATGTCTGAGAATTTGGACTCAACCTAAAGGAATCCCAAACCCATTAGGCAACTGACCTAGTGAAATTACAGGAATATTTCTCTCAGGTAACAGTAAAGCTGTAAAGATCCACATCCACACAAACAAAGGAAAACATGACTTTTACTTACATTTCAGTGGCTATGAATCCGGTCAGCTCAGACAGGAAGAGAAACAATATGAAGAGACAGCAGCAGACAGAGACTGGAACAGAGGTAAGGAGAGGAAAAGGTTAGTTTTGTATGTCTAACAAAGGCAAAATCTGTTTTCACATGGCCATGTCATCCCCCCAGGGTATGACCCCCAGACACACTTGAGAATTAACAATCTGTAGAGTCCATGACCCAGAGGAGCCCACCAGAGCAGTGGCTTCAAGGCCATGCCAATATCCAAACATCCTGAGGGGTATCTTCATTTTTGGGCCGCTTTTTCTATCATGGTTTCCATCTCCCCACGGCTCCTGCATTCTCCACCTTCAGCACACAACGTTGGTCTGCCAGCACTCCCTCTTCTTGACAGAGCTGCTGGACAACATGACTTTTTTGGAGTCTTGGCTCCCAATTTTATTACTATTAAAATCTCCAGAAGGCAAGAAGAACCAGCACCTCCTCGTTTTGGAAGCACACAGTCCCCTAACACGGGGCTTGGGGGATGAGGACACATTTTGGTTCTTTGTCAGGCTCCAAAGTTCTGTGTAAGTCCCCTCCCAGCCTGCACTCCTAGAGCTGGGGCAGCAGAGACATGGCAATACTGGAATAGTCAGCCAGTGCCTGACTTCTCTGATTTCTCCATTTGCTGACATATTGACTCTGCAGACAGGGAAAATCCCCACTGAAGGAATTATGAAGTACCCAGACAACAAATCCCATGTCTTTCCTAAGAATTCCAACCTGGAGTTACAAGGAGGGAACCCAAAGTAACTGGAATATTACTGTTTACTCTTCACCAGGAAATTATTCAAACCACTGACCAGAGACACTCAAGCAGCAGTGACAGAGTCACCCACACAGGAGGGGCTGGAAGGAAGCACAGCTGTAAATCCCATGGATCAGGGCTGATTGGAGCAGACAAGGATGTGCCAGCTCAAGGAGACAGGGCTGCAGTGTGTCTCTGTATTAAACACAGTCCCCAAATTCACCATGAATCACTCACAGAAGGGTAAAGCAGGAGCTGACAGGCTCTTCCAAGGTTGTGCCAGCTGTAGCACAATCCCAGCACAGCCCCTCCATCCCAGCACAGCTCTCTGTGAAATGACCACTTTACCAGAGCCACCAATTAGGGTTGAGAAATACATTTTAAAAAACCCACCCTGTTCCTCAACTTTATTCCATGTGACCTGTACAGCTCTGACTGCCCATTCCTTCGGGAAGCTGAAGCAACAACAGGCTGGGAACAATTTTATCAGCCCCAGTCCAAACTCCCTTGGTAGAGAATGTGAGAGGCAAGGGAAGGAAAGAGGTGCTGAGGGCAAGTACTGAGACAGACCCTTGAGTGACCTAAAGCCTTGTGCCTCATTCTCCCAGTTCTGAGGAAAGAGAAATGCGTTGCTTCCCCTTCCTCATCAGAATAATTTCAAGTGTGGGTTCATTTACTGACCCTCTCTAAAGCGCAAGGGATTAACAGAGATGCCAAAAAACCTGTTAGCTAGGAGGAGGAAAGAGAGGGGGGGAAAAACTGAAGAGCAGTAGGAAAACAGGAAGCAAGAAGGGATATGAATTCCTAAAGAGACACCTCAGATGGTCACACAATTGCTCCCATCTTGGCTGTCAGGACACACAAGGTGACCAGGGCTGTGACCCAGCTGAGCCCCTGGCACGGGGCACCACGGGCTGGGGGAGGAGAAAGGGCTGCTCAAAGCACAGCAGCAAATTCTTGTGAGAACACCCACACCTACATAAGAGCCCAAAAAAAGAAACCAAGGCAGGAGAGGAGCAGATCCAGCGTTTGTACTGTTGATCACTGACAGAGACACGAGATCTCTGATCTCTGGCAGTTGCAGGGGAGAGTGTTTGACACAGACAACCCTTTTTTCTTTAATTGCTTCCCATATTCCTTGCTGCTTGTTATAATCCCAGAAAGGCTTTCCACAGCATCAGCCAGACCTCTCTGCTCTCCAGCACTTCTAGGAAAGCCTGGTACTACCAACTCTCTTAACTAAATTCTCTCCCAGAGCTTCCTCTCTCTTCCAATTTTTAAACTTTCTTCTCTGCCACTTATATCATCAAAATATCTTCTTTCCCAGTACTTGCTCCCTCAAGTCCATTTTCAATTCAGCTCTTGCAGTGAAGGTTCGTGACAATACTTACCAAATACAGCACAGTAAAATTCCACTAACCTATATCTATAAACCCCTGCAAGATTGCCCTGAAGTGCCTGGCAGGGACTGACTTTCAAAGCTCCTCAATGCTTTTCCCAGTCTTCAAACCACAGAGTCAGTTTTGAAACTGTAAAAGAGATTACTGAGGGTGGACATGAGAGGGGGATATAAAATCATCAGCAACCTGAAGGAGGTGAGTGGGGAACAACCACTCACTGTCTCTTCCAGTATGGGAACAACAGTGAAAAGGGAGATTAAAAATAAGGGAAGGTTTTCCTTTACACAATGTGTAACTAAATTCTGAAGGTTCTTGACTACGGATGCTGAGGACGCTTAAGAAACAAAATCAGTCAGATCACAAAAAGGAATCATACACGCCCTGAGGAAGGAATCCATTGAGGGATACTAAACACAAAGGAACCAGCTCCAGCTCAGGAAGCTCAGAAGCCAACGGAGCAAAGCTGGTGAAGTGTTTAACCTGCCCCTCCTGCTCCTTCTCAGGCATCTGCTGCCAGACACTCTGGGAAAGAGGACACTGGACATTTGCACTGACTGTGGCTGCTCCCATGTTAAACTCTTCCTATACACACACATTTTCAGGGCAGGGGGAGTTTTTGGCATGAGACTCATGTGAAAGCATTATCAGTGACTCTGTCTCCAGAGGCAGCATTTCCTCAGATGCAGAACAGGAGCTCCTCTCTCGGCGTGGAGCTGCAGGCACAGACGACGTTCCCAGCACAGGAATGTATGCACGGGGTGCTTCAGCTGCTTCTTTCACAGTGAAAGGCTTTTACTTGCTTCCATGCAAATGTGGAGTCCTACCACCCACATTTGACAAGTGGATGATATTTGGAAAAGTAGATTAAAGGCTGGGATCAGACAGAATCAAACAATTCATGCATAAAGCTTCGCTTAACTGCAAGAGCACGGCGATGTTCCCACAGAGCTCCAACAACGTCTCAGACAGGTTTTTTACAGCTCTAATATGATAACATGATCAATATATCAAAGGTTGCTGGTGTAGACACACTGCTGTTGGCTAATCTGCAATCCCAAAAGGATGGGAAACTCTGCCAAGGTTTTTATTCCTGCACTAACCTTTTTGTACACGTCCCTTCTACTACATACCCCGTCTACGTACATTCCTGGCTCTGCCTCCCCACCCCACAAGAAATGAGAGAAAGGCAGAGTATTTAACACATCACACAGACTGAGAACGTGGAGCCATGTCTATATTAAGGCATAAAATTAATAGTATTTATTATTCAATGGAGCAAACTGTTATGAAGCGCAAGGAACGGGTCCTGTTACAGGCGCCATGTGAATCATAACTTTGATATTTCCTGATGTGTATTTAAAACTCCGGCCCCCAAACAGCACAGAGTATTTCTGGATAACATTTCCATGTGTGCATACAACATGTGCATGCAAACTATGCCTCCACAGCGATGGCTGGACAGCAGGGTCGTGACAGCACTGCCTGGGCTGCAGGCTCCTCTCCAGAGCCCCAGTGCTCCTGTCCAGCCAGATGCCAACTGTCAGCCAGCCAGGAGTGCTGCTGCTGCTGCCTCTGTACCCAAACATGGCCAGGCTGTCACCACGCCTGTCACACTGGCACCACGGACACGCTGCACGGGGTGGGAACACCTGCAAGGACTGGTGGGAGAGGGACAACAGCACGACCGGCTGAGGGCACAGCGATGCTGCCTGAAGGAGGGACTTCCATTGAGGAAAAGGAACGAGTAACTTCTACACACTTCCCAGAGAAGTCCACAGCAGTGGGTGTGTTGTTCTGGACAAACATCACTCCCAGCAAACAGCAGCGGATTGTTCTTGGTTCCTTCATTCCTAAAAACAACTGTTTGTAGCTGAGTGGTTGCCACACTGATCTGAAGTATTGTGTATGCAGCATTCACTGCAAATTTGGGAATTAAAAATCCATACCTGATAAAGCCTCAGTAACACCCCAGCTGGCTTCTGAACTTGCTCGTGTTCCAGATCACCTGCTCTTCTACACCAAAATCCCCCATTTACTCTCCCTTAGCTGCTTCTTCCCTAAAAGCCTCAGCCCCTTCAGCCCTGGCTCCAGCCCTGGTGGCAGCAGCAGAGCTGCTGTTTTCCATCTCTTTTCTTCTGTAATCTGAGCTATGCCTTCTTCCCTAATAAACCTCAACCTTTTTTTTTGAAAATAGACCTTTTTCCAATCCAACACCCACTGTTGAAACCCTGCAGTAAGTCCATTCCTATTCCAGAAAGCCTTCAGCACCAGAAGCGATACTGAACTAAGGTTTCAGCAGAAATCATATGGAGAAGGCCTAAATTAATAGCAGGATATTATGGACCATTTTATATCTGCTCTGTAAAACTTGGAGGACTTAAAGAAAGCCTAAATAAAGTTGCAGTCATAGTAGTTTCACATAATTACTAAACCCTAAAAGATTTTTTGAGAGGCAGAACCTTCCCTTACTCTCAAGCCCCCAGTGTTAACACAAGCTGAGTTCCCTAAAGCATTTATCACCAAGTCATGTAGCCTTCCCAGGCTTCCAGCTGGCCTGGCAATGGACTGGTCTCATCCACGGCCTCCTACAACACCTAAGATTAGTGGCTTTCAAATTACAAGCCACAGGCTTGGTCAGACAGAAGAGCCCATTAGGAAGCAGCTCACAAGATCCTCCCAGGCAAAGCCACCAGTTTGTTGGCTGCTGTGTGGTTCAGAAGCTTCTATCAGGCTGTCTAAAAACACTCTGAGAAAAAGGAGGAGAACCAGTTAGAGAAGAAAATCAAAGCCTGAGAAGCTGCAAATAACAATAGAGAGAAATAAGTCAGCTAATAATTGTAAGTAAGAGTCACAACCTTCAAGCCTTCCCACAACAGACTTATCATTTGAGCTGTTTACTGCAGATCAGAAAGCCTAAACTGGATGGCCTTTGATGTGTTTTTTTGCTTCTAAAATACTCTTTTGCAGGTGATTCATAACAAGACAAATTCTCAAAGGGAGCCCAGTTACAGTGTGGGAACTCTTAGTTTCCAAAACAGAACAGAAGGCAGGATCACTCACAAGTTCAAAGTGTTCTTTCAAAACACTAAATCCCATCCGCCTCTGAATTCCCAAACAGTTTGAGTCAAGCCCTTTGTTCACAACTTTAGCAAACCTAAAAGGGAGTGGGGATACAAGTGATTCAGTGGTCAGGAGAACTCAGGGGACAAGGACTCGGAGAGTAAATATTTAGGGAAATGTGTTATCTTCACAGAAGCACAGGATAGTTGAGGCTGGCATGGACCTCTTTCGGGATCATCCCATCCAACTCCCCTGCTCTGAGCAGGTTGCTCAGGGTCAGGTCTGGTGGTTCTGAGCATCCCCAAGGACAGAGACTCCACACCACCCTGGGCAACCTGTTCTTCCACCATGCTCACAGCCAGGAGTTTCTTCAGCTCACAGAGGGCTTTCCTTTGTGTCCTGATTCACTGGCACTGACTCAGTGCTGAGCGCTGTCACCGAGGGATGTGACATCACTCACGTCAGCAGTGACATACAGGACTACTGACCCATCTAGAAGGGCTGAGTGGGGCACAGCTCCCTGATCAAAGGAAGTCCCTGCTCAGTGGGACAGGAAAGCTGCTTTAGGAGGGTAATTACAGGCCTGGCAGGATCAGCCTGATCGATGTTTACCGAGCCCTCTGCCCAGCGAGCTGGCTGCACATAATTGTGTGAAATGGCATTACTCAGCCTCCAGCCTCCCTCAGGAGCAGGAAGGAAGGAAAAGGGGCCCAAGGCAAGAGATTTGCATCAGCCAAAGTCTGCGTATTGATACATGGGAGTGAGAGTGGATCGCTATCGGTGCTTGGGACTGGAGGCTCTTTAGGGTCCCTTCCACCCCAAACCATTCTGGGATCCTACAATTCTGAATTCACACAAGCTATTCCACTGTTTGGTGGGCAGAACAAGCTGCCTCAGCAACAAAGGATACCCTTTCCAATGCTTAATATCCCTTTAAAAATTTCCCTGCAGACAGAGAGGCCAAACAATCTTTAATTTTAGACCAGGACTATGCAAGGACATCAAAAAGCAGTTACTTACTAATGGCCCCTGTGTAGGTTGGCTGTGTAAGGTCTTTTGGCACCTTCCTGTAGATGTCAAACCTGAAAGAGGAAAAGCAACAGCCATAAAACAGGTGGAACATTTCAATATATTTCACATCCCCACAGGGATGAACGACGCTGAAGTTTTTTCCATCCAGCTTTCCAACAACATTTTTTTCAGTAGGCAGGAGGATATGGGAAGGAAAAACAAAACAAAACAAAACAAACCCTTTTCTTTTGTACAATTATGTAACTGTGCTCTGTCTTGGCTCCCATTTCCAAAGCACTTCCCTCCGCCTCCCTGTTGTGGATCTGTGCAATCTGAACTGAGAGAGGAGCCAGGCAAGAAGCCATGCTGGACAAGTTTACAGACCACTGAAAGAGGAAAAGAATACCCTACAGACTCCTGAATAAAGATGCCTGGCAAAAAAAAAAAAAAAAAAAAAAACCCAGTGAAACACAACCTATATTGCCCCTTGTAGTTTGTATCTTGCAAAGCCACAAATAGACAACCCCAAAGTCAGAAATCCAAGTGTTGAGACAAAAAACCATCCCTTGGACATTGGATACAACAACAGAAATTAACCCAACAGGTTTGTTCCTCCCCCAGCAAAATCCAGTTTAATATTAGACCGTTGTTTTGATTCAGTCATAGCTTTTAATATCCATAGGGCTCAGCTTTGCTATTTTAAACTGCCCACGGTTAAACTCTCCCTGCCCTCGTGGGTTAGCTGTATTATTTCCTACCACCTTGTGCTCCTGCACGCCCAACCGCAATGCAGCTCTGACATCAGTTTTTCCACCACTCAATAAAAATTAATTAATGCATTAAAAACACCCACCCACCCTCCCTAAAGATGGAAGTGACTGGTTCTGCCCCAAATAGACTTTTTTGGATATGCCACAAGTGTGTGAGAGCTGATGCTTTTTCCAGCCCTGGAGAGGCACAAGGGGCATCAGCTTCCAAATTCCCATCCTATACTGCACCAAGATGAAACACCCTCGTGTTTACTCAGTAGCTCCTGCTACACCAAATATTATACTGGGAGTTTAGATAATTTTTCTTGTCTTTAGTCTTCCGCAGTTGAGATAACTCTGAGGAACTGCATGAACAAAACAGCACTTGCCTTGCACGAGATCAGAAGGATGTTGTGCTTCATTCAGGAGCTGAAGCTGGAGGAAGAAATGGAAGAGAGGGAGTAGAGAGCAGGTAGAAAGATATTTCACCTGCCCAGCTCGAGCCCTGAATAAGCTGTGCATACACTTAACATCCCAACAACCCTCTGGCACACACCTGACAGCACCGACCCTTTTCCACGACCCTTCTCACTGCCACCTCCTGAACAGCCCAGCAATATTCCAAACAATCCATTTATGGTTTTCCAGCTGCCCTGAGAACATCTGGAAAGTGCTGCTCGCATTCTTTCCACATCCACCGAAGCTGCAGGATGGTGAAAGAACCCAAAGTAGCTGATGACATCATGGTCTCACAGGCAGAGGAAGCTGTTGCTCTCCCAGCCCATTAAATGCTGAAAGCTGGCGTCGTCTGGCCAAAGTCACAATTATAGATCAACAAGGCTAAAAAAGCTGAGAGAGAAACAGAGAGAGAGACACAGAGCACGTGAACACCAAGAGCTGCTGAGTGTGAGCGAACACTCAGAAATAGGAAACAGCTCCAGGCTGGATTCAGTAAAAACAGCAGCGTGTGGATACTATAAAAGGAGGTTTGTTCTCACTATCAGAAATATTTACTAGTATTGAAATGATGGCCCATCACAGCATTAAAAGAAATAAAATCTAGCTTTTTAAACAACTCACTGGAAAGCTGATGTCACATGAGGCAGAGTTCTCTCCTCTCTGATTGTCGTTTTACTCACATAAGCAACACCCAACACCAAAAATTAACTTTTCCATGGCCTAAGTAAGCTTGGATTACACAAAGACCCTAAAAAAAGTGCTCAGTTAAGGTTTTATGGATGAAAGCATAAGCTTGAACGATGACACCCA
Organism: Orthonyx spaldingii; assembly: GCA_013397795.1. Lineage (NCBI taxonomy): Eukaryota > Metazoa > Chordata > Aves > Passeriformes > Orthonychidae > Orthonyx > Orthonyx spaldingii. The sequence continues at coordinate 725,386 of VZTJ01002595.1, read as the reverse complement.
AAACCTGACCCAGGAGGGAAGGCAAGGAGGGAAGGTGTATTAAAGCTTGCACAACGGTGCTGAAATGATCACAACAATCAACAATAAAGGAATGGAAAAAGTTTGGAACAAGAGGCAAACACTGCTGCTTAGATTTTGCTCACTGGTGTGTGATATCAGTAAATCCAAATGACTACCAGCCCAAAAGAAAAAGGACTGGCTATGTCCAGGTCTCCTGGCAGAACAATCAATTCCTTGGAAAAGACACATTCTGAGCTTAGGAGGGTTTATAGTTTGGCAAAGGAACAATAATCCTCAAGGTTCCAGGCAACTTCCCATAAGGCATCTGATACTGGCCACAATTTATACAATTTCCTCAGTCTGATCCTGGTGAGTGAAAACAGCAGTGGGGTTTGTGCATTCAGAGAAGGGCACGTGGGAAGCCCAAATGACATCAAAGTTTGAGAATGATGGAGATGGCATGGCCAGGACACAGGGCCATCTTCTTCACTCTGATTTAAACTCCAAGTTAGAAGAAGATATTAAATGTAAAGGATTTAATGACAGCTTGGGAAGTATGTTGGTGATGCAGCAGAGAGATTAAATGTTAGCAATGAGGACGGAACCCCAAAGAAGGCTTCAATAACTAAATTTATTTATAAAAATAAGTAAGTCAAGCAAGTGTCTCAAATCTGTGACGTTGACAAGAGTTATTGTAACAGGAGACCCTGAGCCCCAAGAAATCAGAGATTTGTGGAAGCTCCTATCAGACCTAAGGGTTAAAAAGCTGACTCCACTAGAAAAACCTTTCTCCTTTTGCCACTGGCTCCTCGCCTACCTCCCAGAGCTGAAAGCAATCCCAGGAGAGCACTTACACTGTCCCGGGAAGAGAAAAGCTTGAGGATTAGACACCAGAGATGATTTGTAACACATGAGGGAGGAGGCCATGGAGCTGTGTGCATGGCAGAGGGGAACAGGTTTTACTTGCCCTCAGGTCAGACGTTCCTGCAAGCACCTGCAGTAAAAATTCCAGGCAGCCTCCAGGTTCCTGAGGCGTTGGTCACTCGGAGGAGTATTTGTACCCTGGGAACAGAGAGGAACCTTGTGCTCTGTTGCAGAAGCCGCCTGCCAGCTCCCTGCTGCACTCAAAGCAGTGGAAGGCATTACTAATGCTGCAGGGAGACTGGATGTTCAGAGGGGCTGTACCTGCCAGCTCATCCCACACAGACACCCTGTGCCACGCTGGGCATCCACTGGGACAGTCTGGGAGTCATCCAGAAACCAGGGTGTAGATTTACAGCTGCTCCGTGAACTCCCTTAACCTGCAGCTTATTCTGCTTCAGGAAGGGACACATCACTTCACACTCACACAGCAGGCACATGTGCATTTTCCACTGCAGCTTGCTTATATTTAGCTTTTGGCAACTTTCTTCCTCCCCTCAGAAGGGCAAGACTTGTAAGGCGAAGTTGTATCTTTGAGTTAATCAATTAACACCGTTTCAGAGTGGAAACAACAAACTTGCTGCTAGGAAAGTTCTTCCTCCAGGTCATATGTGTTCTCATAAAGGGAAGGCTGGGCCTTGTGATTCCAGAATATGAGGCTAAAGATAGAACCAGGCTGTCATCAGTATAACAAAGGAATTTCCTGACACATCTATAGTGTCTTTTCTTTCAATGGAGAGCAGGGCTGCAAACAAAGAAATAAAAAAAGGCTGTTTGGCAACGTCAGAGGTTCACAGGAACTAACATTCATAACTAACATGAGGGAATGCTACAATACATTTTTATCAATCCAAGAGTTGAAAGGACAGGGCAAAAAACTTTCTCACCTTCCTGGTGGGAATGTCAACAAACTGGTAAAACAGCATCACAGAGATGAGCAGGGGTCATTCCTAACTAGGCTCAAACAGAATTCACAAATCTTTGTGTGATTAAGCCAGGTCTGGGACAGAACTCCAGCTCTCTGATGGACAGGAGTGACAGGGAGGGCAGAGGACCCAAACACTGCAGTTTTTTCTGGATTTGATGCTTCACCTGCCTGCCCTGAGAAGGGGATGAGCTCACTCCCTCAGCAGGAGCTGCCACAGGCAGGGCTTCCTGCCAGGGCTTTACATACACTTGAACAGTTTCAAGTTTGGACCCGAAATATTTCAGGAAATGAAGTAATAAATACATTATTTCACTGAAGATTTCCACACCTCCAAACTGAAAAATCCTCTCTGACATCTCTGGAATCTGAAAAGAGCTTTTGTAACATCTCTGTAAGATGCTGTCAAGTTTTTCATGAGCAAGAAGCAAAGAACGTGAGGTAATTTTAAAAACCCAACAACTTTTAAGTAGAACTAACTAGAAAATAGTTAAATTTGAATGTCTTGTAGCAAAGGGAAACTCTGATACCCAAAGGAGTTCATACCAGAGAAGGAACAACACTGATTCCTCCTTTGGTTTCCAGCAAGTGCCCACCCCTCCCTGGCACAAAGAAAGGAGGGATGCACCGGCCATGGCACCCAGGGCTGAATTTCTCCCAAAATTACTGATGCCCTGTGTGGAGGCCCTGCAAAGACACAGCAGAAGCTCCATGGAGCTCTGAACCACAGCTCTGGAGTGAGCAGCAGGGGGATGTTTTCATGTACCCTTCTGCATGGTTTTACTGATGTACCTGAGCGGCCAGGGAAAAGCTGTTACGGAGCTCTTGAACTGTTATTTTGGATTCCAGTTAATCAAGCAGAAGTGTAACACATTCTCATGTGGCACTTGGTCACAGAACAGAATTCGGGCACTGTAAACCAGCAGCGAAAAGATAAATTTTTGTCACTTTCCAGGCAGAAATTTAGCTTTCACGTTCACAAACAGGGGAAAAATGGTTTTGTTCTTCAGGCAGATTATGTTGCTCCCCAGGAGAACCCAATATTTAAACATCAGTCTTCTTTTTGAAGCATACTGGCTCTATTGTAGGTACTTCAGCACGTCCTGAAAGTTAGAGGATGTGAGTATTCATTACAGCAAATTACATTTTTGGTGTCAAAGATGATTAAAAAAAAATAAAAACCCAATCAGTATCATGGCTGACATTCCACTTCTAGCAGGTCAGTGGTGGTGTAAATACACCATTGTCATCTTGTCTCAGCAGAAAGGGTCCGGGGCTGTGATTCACCCAGAAGAATGTGGGTGTTGAAACAACACTCGATTCTCCACCTCCCATACTCACCAGCTTGGAGAAGTGGCTTCTATTTTTCAGCAGATACCACATTTGGAGCTGAGGTCACCAATTCCTGGTGACATTACTCACTCTCAGTAACGAGTCCAGTGCAGAGTGAACAACTACCTTAATTTCATTACACATTAGTAGCTCTGAGACCTGAATAAAAGAGACAGCCTGGTGCTGCTGAACCAATTTGTTTCACTAACAAATGACTTGCAGGGACAACACATTTTCCAGCAGAAACAGAACTTCACTGTGAAGTTAACCAACCAAACTCCTGGCAATTCTACAGCCGAAGTGACTAAACTGCACAAAGGGGAATTATCAAATACAGAGAGAAAAAGTTCACTTTGAAAACACTACAGAGACTACGTTGTTACTACAGTAAGAGATCTGGAAAAGGCAAAGCATACACAGGGGAAGGAAATAAAGATTAATACACCTTTTCTAGGCTGAGATGGCTTCCTGGATCAAAAACCCTCAGTCAAGGGCTCCAGTTTAAAAGACAGCATGAAGAAACAAATAACAGCCCCTCTCTTCAGCCCTTCAGTGGGAGGCTGATCTCAGATTTCTGTGGAGATCCCTCTCCTCACACAATATTTATGTATGTGCAGTACAATTAATTCACTCCCAAGGCAGCTGCCTAGGTCAGAAGGCAGAAATAAGTCTGTCTTTTCACAGCCTTTTTGAAAACACGGCAGTCACACCAAAACCACTCTCCTTTTTGCTCTAAACCTGGCACACCAGCTATCACTGCATTTTTAGGCAGTGTTCTTTGCTCTATAAAGTGAAAGAAGACTAAGCTGGCCTTTGAGGCATTATTTCATGGCAGAACTGTTGGCTTCCCACTGCACAGGGGAATACAAGCTGGTTAAAGCAGTTACTAAATGTTGTTTACCCTTCTGCTTGTTGGCTGGTAATGCCCCTCCCCACTTATCGGCAAGGAGCTGCAAACTGGAGATAAATTCTGGTGAAATATCGCTGCTGGTTTCCCCCATTTGTCAAGTCCTCCTTGCAAAGGGGATCAGAGCGTGGCTGCAAACCTCAAATCTCAAGAAGGCAAGAAGGCATGAGGTCACTATTTCTACACACACACACACCAATTCCTGACTAAACAAAGAGCTTGCCTGTCCTTTACAAAGTCCACTCATTACACACTCACCAGTAAACCCAGTTACAGCATGAAAGAGAGAATTTCTACCATTCCACGCTGTACTTGTCACGTTCAAGAAGTGACACACAGGCAGCCCATGCAGACATTAAGTTTTAAGAAACTCAGTTTTGAGGGGAAAAAAAAGGTGCTTTTTGTCACAAGAAGGTAAAACACTCTGTTACACTGGTTTTCTTCTTCAGGTGGATAGAAAAAGTGCTGCACTGTGCATTTCTGGGAACATTCACTCATTCACAACAACAATCTCAGACTGCTTTTGATGAAAACAACATCAAAAAACCGACAGCACTGTGGAAGATACACAGAGAGCAAGGCAGGTGCCAAACACAGGCCTGGACAGTCAAGGCTATGCCAGCATCCATTTGGTTTTTGATAAGAGTCACTTGGAGGCAGGTCTGTCTGATAACAGGCTTGAAAACATCCACTGCCTTTTCTCTCAGAGCGTCTGTCATTTAGAACATTCTAAACAAATCCATTTTTAGGCCACATCCCTCAGAATTACACCAGACACTCTAATTACTTCATGCAGATATCAGTGAATCCAGCCAACTACAATTTCCATTTAAGTGCCTTTAAAGAGACAAATCATCCTCAGCTTTGAGGATTAGTTTTCCCTGGAGACAAGGACATAACCTTGGGATTTGTCACTTGACACACTTCTGTTCATCCTCTTACCATTTCCTATCTGTCTCCTTGATTTTTTTTTGTTATATTACTGCATTCCAGAGAGCAGGGATGGTTGGTTCCATCCCCTTTATTTGGGCTCCCCACAGGAGCTGATGTAGAGACAACCAGCTCTCCCCACAAGATTTGTATAGCTGGGTCTATTTTGAAGTTTGATTTCATGACAGAAGAGCTGCAGTAGCAATTCAGGAAACCACGGCAGGTGTGAAGCAAGAAGAGAATGAGCAACCTCAGCCCCACTTCAGGAAACACGTCTGAGTGCACACGAAATGAGCTGGAACGAGGGTTCTGAAGAGTCTCCCCCCAGCCCACAGGATGGGCCACCACACAGCTTTGCTTCCTCATATTCCTGCTGCTCCCACCTCTGGAAGACCCTTCCTAGAGACAGCAGAATAGTTTATGGACTATGATTCATTCAATAGCTGCTACTATTAAGGCTCTTAGCAGAGATACCAATTACAGCTGCGAATCCAGCAATTCACTTTGCATAAAACGCTTCACCATTTTTAAGAAGGACACGGGAAGCAGAGAGAAACTCAGTCATGGTAAATATAACTTGGATTAAGTCCATCTGACATTCAAAGATGACTGTGCACAAACAGACTCCGTTTTCTCTCTCCAGGAACACTTCAGAGGAGGTTGGTGTTACAAAGGGGAGATCAGAGTTTAACCACGCTGTCTCAGAAGCCTCCCCTCTCCCTCTCCCCAAATCAATGCAACTTGGGGCAGAAGGGGAGGAAAAACACCAGGCAATATTGGTTATTTTCCATGTGAATTCATGGTATTAAAAGGAAGCTCTGCCTGCTGTCAGGGCAGGATCATTCAGGCTGGAGCCACGGCCAGATGGAAACGCCCTGGCTTTAATCCCCGGTGGTATTTCTAGAGAAACCTTCCCACCAGAGGCATGCTGCTTAGTGACAAGGAGCATTTCTATCTGTGTGCTCTGCTGACTTCTCAGGCAGCTTCTCTAGTCATCTGAGCAAAGCTTGAGAATTAGAAGTGCCTCAGAGAAAACCTGGCTTCCAGCAGCTCCGGCATGGTGGGGTCTGTGATCAGCCACTGGAACACCCAGGGATGGCACTCCCCATCCCCTCCCCAGCATCCAGAACATAAATATGAAGTAAAGCAGATTCTCAGGCTGTAGCTTCTAGATCAAGAATGGAGACAGGGAGCACCTGGAGCAGAGCCAGCAGAGGCTGTGGGGCTGAGGAAGGGCCTGGAGCATCTCCGTGCCCAGGAAAGGCTGAGGGAGCTGGGGCTGCTCAGCCCTGGGTGTCCCTGTCTGTCCCTGGGTGTCCCTGTCTGTCCCTGGGTGTCCCTGTGTGCAGGGAGGGCTCAGGGCAGGGCCCAGGCTCTGCTCCGGGCCCAGCAATGGCATCAGAGGGACAGGCAGGGACTGAGCCCAGCAATTCCCTGCACAGGAGGCACAAATCCTGCCCTGGGCAGTGCCCAGCCCTGAATAGAGCACAGAGAGGCTGTGTAGTCTCCTCCCTGGGATATTGCAGAGCTGTCTGGACACACTGCTGTGCCCTGAGCTCTGGGGTGGCCCTGCTGGAGCAGGGAGGTGGCACCAGTGACCCACTGCAGTCCCTTCCAGCCTGACCCATCCTGTGCAACTGCTGCCCCTGGACTTGATCTCTTCAGACAGACCAAAAAAAAAAGATGGTGCTAGAAAAAATGGAGAGAAACTCCAAAGGCACAGAGAATACTCCAGTGTTGCTAAAAAAAATAGACTTTCAATAAAAAATCCAATCACTCAGCTAAGAGCTTCAAAGCTGTTTAACAGGCAGTGACTGTTCCTCTCTTTCCTTGGGTCACTACTCCCAAACAATGATTTCGGGACAATTCATCCCAGCTTTGTCAACAAAGCTCCTGGGCAGCAGGAGCCCAGGCACACCAGCTGAGGAGCAAAAGCCATCAGGTACTCAGGTGGCTTTTAACCTCTTCAGGGGCCATTTAGCTCTGAATAAAACCAAGCAGGGTCACACACACAGCCTCACTCCACCAAATGCAGGCAGGTACTTCTATCAGACCACGCTTTGCTGGCTTTGTTCCCTCCTACAAAGCACATCAGACACTCGTGGTAAGATCCTGAAAAGCAAAGCTGTTACTTCTGTAAAACGGATAAATCTAAAGCCACCAATTTAGCTTTCAACATGACAGCTCAAGCTGAGGGAAATGTAGAGGTAGAACAAACAGCACAGCTGAGTCAGGTTTGCACACACGGCGCTCTTTTGATTAGCAAAATACCATTTACTTAAAAAATAAAAATAAAATCCCAGACGCCTGTCTGAAGTAGTTGGGGGCGATTTTTACTACTCACAGTTGTTTAAACCATTCCTAGAACTCCTGTACCCAGGACCAGAGACAGTAAGACTAACCTCTTTACTTGTTAAATCGATCTTATTCAGCAGTGTTACAGCTGGGGTGTGCAGGGACGGCCTGAAAGATCAGGTACCCCATTCCATGTGCTCAGCAATGCCCGGGGCTGGATTGTGTTCCCCAGGTGCTTGAGAGCTGCTACAGGAAAAAAAGTCAGACCTAGTCTGACAAGCAAGTCTCTGAACTAGGAAAGGATGGGCTTTAACTGGGGAAACATCAAGAAAAGCCTGTCATTTTAACCAAAGCCTCTCTTACTTTACTCTAAAAAAGCAGTGAGTTCCAATGCCCTCTGCATTTTCAGTTCCTGTGGTCCTTGCTGTACCTGTGCTGGGCAAAAATCGCCAATGTGTTCCACAAATCTAGCAAAGAAAGAAAAACTTCCAGACACAGTAAATTTACTCTAAAACAGTCCAAAAAAGTAGAGCTGCCTCACTCTTACACCTTACTCTACGTGTGTTTAGGAAGCAGCAATTTTTCTATTTTCATTGAGAAATATTGGTTCAAGATTTCATTTTAAAAGCCTTTCTTCAGCTGTTTTTAGACAAGTGGGTGTTCTGACAACTCTGCAAGAACACTTAGCTCCTACAACCTAACACAGACAATAAAAAGCAATAACTCTTCTTCCAATCCAACCAAGTAGGTGAAATCTGTTTAAATAAATGGCAAAACAATGGTAGGAAGTCAGCAGCAGGGGCAGAAAATAGGAACTACTGACTTTGAGCCCTTCATTCTGTTAATTCTTTGTTTAGATGACATTTCTATGTTTCCTGTCTGCTGGCAGAGGAGAACATGCTGTGCAGAGAGCAGCTCAGGACAGCTCTGGCAGAGCCAGGCTGCGATCCCGCGGCCGGGATGAGCAGCGGGAGCCAACAGACTTGAATTTGTTCTGCTCCCGGCACTGACTCACTGTGTAATTCCTGTTCCACTCAATTAGATCTTTCTTCTTCAGCTTGTTCATTTTGCACAGCAGCACCTGGTAACATCTGCCCACCCTTCCTCAAGCACGTGGAAATCTATAGATGGAAAACTGCAGATATCTGAAGCAAAACCGGGCAAAGCTCCAAGTTCTACCTGAAGGAATGGCTGGGGTTGTGTTGGGGGGATTTTAGGTTGGATATTAGGATAAGGTTCTTCCTCCAGAGGGTGGTGGGGTACTGCCCAGGCTCCCCATGGAATGGGCACAGCCCCGAGGCTGCCAGAGCTCCAGGAGCGTTTGGACAACCCAGGGATGCACAGGGTGGGATTGTTGGGTCGTTTGTGCAGGGCCAGGAGTTGGATCAATGATCCTTGTGGGTCCCTTCCAGCTCAGAACATTCTGTGGTTCTTTGAAGGTCTGTACCAGGAAAGCAGCAGGAAGGTGGCTTTAGGAAAACAAACTGGATGTGCTCTGCAAGAGCTGAGCTGGGTTCAGGAGCAGGGCTGTGCCTGGAGAGCACGTTTGGGAACAGTCTGGATGGTTTTGTGAATTGGGGGACAAACTTTGAAGCATGTGCAAAGTAAGATAAGTGATCCTGCTAATCTCAGTTTCACACAGAAAATAAACACTGAATACACAAACACCAAAGCCTGGCGCTGAACGTGAGCTGGAGATGCAAACACAGATTCAAAGCCGGACTAATAAGCCGATACTTGTAAATACCAAGCAGTTATTAACACATTTTATAAGATTAACACCCGGGTAATAGCAGATAAGGCACACATCATGAAGCAATCAGCCAGTCCTCATTTACACACAATGGGATATTAACACACAGACTGCAGAACCTGAGCTTTACTGGACAAACTCTCCAGGCTTCAGACTTACATTGAAAACTGTTTAAACCTGAACTACTTTGAGCAAGCTCTGATATGAGAAGGACCAGACAGGGAGGTGGAGGGGCTGATGGAGTTTTAAACCAGTTTATCTGGACTGCAAGCAGGTGAAGACTGCAATTTTCAACTGCTGTATGACTGACTTCTCACTCACAACATCACACCAGTTTTCAAAGCAAACAGGATTTTTTTTTACCTGCTGACTCTCCACACTTTTAAACCCAGCAGTGAAACGCAGGAATAGGTTTCCTTGCCAGCCAGCTCCTCCCTCTTAATTCCAGTTCCAAGAACATAATGAAACCAACAGAGGAAGTGTCTGAAATAAGGAGGAGTACTGAGAACAAGAAAACAAGGTTAGGCCAGGAGGACTGTCATTAATTATATAATCCAGCCTTTGGGTAACTGGACATTTAGGGAAAGGGGCTGAAAGAACCTTGGAGGCATCAGCCTCAGCACATTATGTCATCTGGCCTGCTGGTTACTTAGCAGGTACACAATCTGCATAGGGACAGAAAAACAAACCCATTTATATCTAGGACAAAACACTATGAATCCCCACAGCAGCTGCTGAAAAAAAGGCACGAAAATTCATACATTCTGCTCCCACTTAGACTGATTCCTTTCCAAGGAGCCAGTTCTCCTTTTTCCTCCCTTCTGCCAGCTCTGTGGTTCTATTGTGCTGTCCTGCAGAACACCTTTTTGTCAACCGTGTGCCAAATTTTGTGCTTTTATTCTTTCAGTGCATATCAAGCTTGTTCTCTCAGGAATACACACAGCGATTGTATTGCTGCAATATGCCAAAAGTGCAACTATTTTAGGTGACACTGAAGGATGGAAGACAGGAAGCGGTCCATCACTTTTCTTTTTCCTTCAAAATAAAATGTTAGGCTCAAACATAGTCCAAAGGCAATTAGGAGGAGGAGGAAAGTATAATCTCAAATACTCAAAGGTGGAGTCTTGCCAGCAAGCATTTTATTTCCTTTTAGGCAGTGAAGCAGGTGTCAAAGTGAAGGATGGAAGAGAAATGTATTTTTAATAAAGTGAGCAAATTACACTCTGCTTCATCAAAACAGGAGAAAAGTGTCATGAAGAAAAAATGTTCAAGTAAGGGGACTGGTATTTAAAGGGATCCAGCCCTTTGCTGGACTGTAAGAGCCATTGTACTCCTGAGTGGGAGCAGCATTTTCCGGAGAACAGAGAGGATGGGGAAGAGCATTAAACATATATGGCTGCTCCCCAAACTAAGCAAATTGTTCAGAGACTCGAATGCCATAAGCTGTGTGTAACCCTTCCTGGCCCAGAGCCTTCAACTCAGAGATGCTTGCTCTTGCAGCTCCCCAGCACATCCCAGCACTTCCATCTTTTGTGATCCCCTTGGTCCTGAACATTTCTCCTTTTCCCAATGTGGCACCTGCCAGCTCAGGGTTCTCAGCCTCCTGCCACATTCCCTTCCCACAAACAAAAGTCCTGATCTGCAGCAGACACTGAACAAAATTCAAAGCTGGACAGCGATTTCCAAGAATTTACCTACACACAACCAGGGAGCTATGGAAAAAAAGAGTTGCACTATATTCTTGCCCACAGCTTCCAGAAATCACAAAACATTAAGGCTCTGCTGCTGCCTTGCACTGCTGAACACCTTGAAACAAGATCTGGTAAGAACTATTTTCGCCTCAGAAATGTGCAGGTTTTATTTGTGGAAGCTACTTTCTGGTTTAAGTCCCAGCTGCACTTGCTCAGCACAAAAATGAGAGACTGGTACAAAAGAGCATGAACAAATGTAACATCTGGGGAATCAAAAAGAAAAGAGGAGAGAGGGATGTGTGAAGAAAACAACTCCATATTGATAAGGCTTCCCTCAAAAGCACACAGGCCAATCCACACCTACTGCACAACAGAGAGGTTTCTCCATATCAGTAAGAGAAACTCCTGCCCAGTACATAGGATTCAAATACATTGTACTTTTCCAGAATATCAGTAACTCTGCAGTGACCAGCTCAGGTTGCCCAATTTAAATTCCAGTCTAAGGAGACAAGAATTTCTGTACAAGCTTCTACAACGCAGTCCTGGTTTTTATTTGCTTGTGTTACCTACAAGCAAGTACAACTCTCCTGCATCACCTGGCTTCCAAGTGAAGTTCCAGGTTTGACACAATTTCCAAGAAATATCTGTATGGATGCCCATTAGAAAAACATAACTGATACAGATCCAAGAGATATAACCTGCTATAATGCAGTAACCACATTCAGATTTTAGTGCAGTTGGGTCACGTTTGATTTAGAGTCACACGGAATCTGAGCAAGGCTCCATGACTTCACCTCTATCAGAAAATAAAGTCACATTTACAGTTCTGATGTTTTAGGGGGCACACAGTGGTCTACAGAGACGGGCAATTTGGAAGCCAAGTGTTCTGCTTTAGGTATGATTGTTAAATAAACACTAAGCGACTATGACCCCCTGAAATCCTGCCAGCAGCAATACAGGCCTGCACACTTTAACACAGCATTTTGAAGGCCCTTCTGTTACATGCCAATCTTTCTGGCTTCTCTGAATTAAACTAAATACATCTCGTTTGGAAACATCCCTAAAAAAAAAAACCAAACAGAAAAGCAAATATCCAAACACAAACAATTCAAACAGCGAATTGCACTGGCCAACTGCATCTTGTGTGTGTGACTGCCATGATTATTACTGAAATACTCAGGCATTTCAGTGTAAAGAAGATTTACTACTAAAATACTCAGATATTTCAGTATAAGGAAGATTTTGCAGGTTGTGGCAAGGCTGTGGTTAATTTTTTGGCAGACCAAGTTTTCCATTTCAAGAGCAGCTGGCTCTGTGCAGGAATACCTAGACATCACTTCAGGGCTTGTGCTTGGATAGAAGACAAGAAAAACAGATGATTCTCCACTTCTTCATTCATTGCAAGACTATTCTTTTCTCACCACCTCCACCAACTGAACTACATGCCTAAAAAATACAGCAGCACACTTCAAAATACAAGCTCAACAACATCCACAGCTTCCCAGTCCAGGCTGGTGGCATTGCTTCAGCTCTGTTTACAGTGTGATTCAGTCATTTTCACAGCAATGAACTGTGATGGCATGAAGAAAGCATCTGTGTCACCAAGGACTGAACAAAGGAGGACAGTTAAAGTTCACAAGGAACAACGCAAAACTTTCCTACAAACCAGACCTTAATATTTCCTTACTTACTCAGGAAAAAAAAAATCTCCACTCCAAAGATATTTCGAGAGAAATGATGCATTAGGGAGACTTGGGAAGAAATATTTACATACATGCACACCACGTATAATCAGTTATTTGTGGCACAAACATCAATAGACTCTGTCTGTACAGCTCTGCTGGCCCATCTGACTGCTGTGACTGCAGAATAATTTCTCAGGTGCCCTCAAAGGGCCATTGTTGAGCCAAAGTTAGTCATGGCACTGCCTGGCACCCAAATCCACGTTGGTCATTACGTAAGGTGGCAGCAATAGCACTTGGAAGGGTTGTTTACCAGTGGCATTGCACAATGTGAACTGGAACGGGCTCGCCAGACGTGGCTGCAGGTGGGGATGGAAATGCACTTGCAGTTCCTGCTGAAATGAGCTCAGTTTGTCAGAGCACTGTGCTAACGATGCCAAGGGTGTGGGGCTGGTCCCTGTGTGGGACATTCACTTAAAAAGATGGACTCGATGGTCCTTGTGGGTCCCTTCCAACTCTGAATATTCTGTGATTCTGTAATTCTCTAAATCTCTAACTACCCAAAACAGAGCTGTGCTGTGGCCCCTAGACATTAATTTAGGAAGTGTTGGCTACAGCTCAATCACATACAAGAATTAATATTTTGGACAAAATCACTGCAACCTTACTGCTCTTAGCCAAGGGAGTATGTTTGGGTTTGAATTAGACCTAGGAGTTGTGATGCTGAATAGGCAGACTGATGCTCACACTTGTGACCTGGCACAGTTGGGAAATCGATTCCTGACCAGATTAATGAGCACAAACCAGTAGATTTTAGGTGACTTTGAGTCTATGGAGAAAAATCTTTTCCAAACTAAGCAACCCCTCAGACACCTTCTCATTCACCTGTGAGCTTAAGGCAGATAACTTGATTTTAGTCTTCAGAAAAGAAGGAACAAAGCTGTCTTTCATGATCCCCCCCATTCTTCTTTTGGCAGGCTTGGGAGGGTCACAACTAAAAATCTTTCTCTAACCCTTCAACTTGTCTGGGATTTGTTTGCCCTGTGTTTGAACATTTGCCAGTTGTTCAGCAGAAATGGTGACTACTTGACATGTTAAATGTCAGACGCCAGTGGGAATGGAGATGTTTGCTCAGGAATTCTCATTTGCAGCGTGAGGCAGCGCCGTGTTTCCATCAGCTCCTGCTGCTCCGTGCACCTTCTGGCTCTGTCCCAGCACCTCCTTTAACTGCCTGCACCAGCACACACTCCTTCCTTGGCTGAATTACTGCCTGAACTTTGCAGGAGAGGCACCCTGAGCTCATTTGTCAGCAGGTACAGGGTGACAGCAGCAGGTAGGTGTGCTCTTGGCTGGAGCAGAGAGGAGAACAAACAGCTCAGAGCTGATGGGTTGTGCTGCTGCTTTGAGAACAGCAGTGGCACCACAGAGGTTTGTGTGTGCCCTGTCCTCAGCTGTGCCACAGGCACTGCCACTTGCCCAGACAAGTTGAAGTGATATTTGAAGGGTTAGAGAAAGATCCTCCCAAGCCTGCCAAAAGAAAAATGGGGGGATAATGAAAGACAGATTTGTTCCTCCTTTTCTGAATCCCAAAGACTAAAATCAAGTTATCTGCCTTAAGCTCACAGGTGAATGAGAAGGTGTCTGAGGGGTTGCTTAGTTTGGAAAAGATTTTTCTCCATAGACTCAAAGTCACCTAAAATCTACTGGTTTGTGCTCATTAATCTGGTCAGGAATCGATTTCCCAACTGTGCCAGGTCACAAGTGTGAGCATCATTTTGTCTATTCACCACCACAACTCCTAGGTCTAATTTAAAACCAAGCATATTCTCTCTCCTAAGAGCAGTGAAGTTGAAGTGTGTCAGCTTCAGTTAAGACTGAACAATTTGATTAAAAAAAAAAAACCTTCAGGAACTAAAGCGAAGGCCTGCCTGAGTCCCAAAACAATAAAAATGATCCATAGGTCTGAATCAGAACACCCACATTAAAATATCATTTATCAGAGACATGCCAAAGACCAGCTGACAGTGGGGGCCTGTTGTACTGTGCAGATGGAAGAAGAGTTTTTGCCTTCCACTCTAGATCAGCATTTAAATCTAAATCCTTTCTAAGCCTGGTTTCTTTCCCATGACCTCCAAAATCCGGGTGCAGCACACTGTTACTTCATACAGGTTATCACACTGTGAAAAAAAAAAACAACCAAACCCCAAAACCAAACAAGGAACAATAAAAAAACCCTAATGAAAACACGGCAATGATTAATTGTGGGAAATAAATTCTGAATTTCTCAGTTGCACATAAAAATAAGGATTCACAGATATTTGCCACTCTATGCCAAACACCTGGCCAGGGCACAACTGTGAATTACCCAGAATTAGAACAAAAACTTGATTTCAGAGTGGTCTATTTTAGTTTTTCGCAGTGTAACCAATTAAAGTGACCAAGATGGTTCAGAAGTTTCAGTATCTTACAAACCCAGCAGTAACTCTTCCATGCAAATAGGCAGGTGCAAAGAAAAGGGTCAAGAGAACTTGCAGCAACGCTTCCTTCTATCATGTCCACCTCCACTGCAAGGGAGTCACTTCATTTCACATCTGTAATTCTCATTTTTATTTGTGTAATTCTCACACCTGAGCAGTCTGAAGTGCCAGCACCAGCTCAGCCTCCTGCTAACTGGATCACACAACATGTGGGATCCCTTCTGGCTGGCCCACAATCACCACTCAAGATGACCCAGGCTTAGAGTTAAATCTAATTATCATTTGAACCATCCTCAGGGCTGCAACTGTGCAGGTGACACTGGATCTTAAAGGCTCAAAGGGAAATATCCTTTCAGCTCCAGTGGCAGAACCCAAAATCCCCAATCAAACACAGACAAAGCTGCTTATGCTGAAACAAGTTCTAAAAACCAGGAGATGGGCAAGAAGGGAAAAAATCTGTCTCTCTCTTTCAGCCAAATGGGTTAAAAGTGGGAGAGCACCAGGCCTTCTAGAAATACAAACTGATTTAGTAGTTCTGTAGGAGGGCTGCTGTCTTGTGACACGCACTGAACAGACCTGTACTGAAGGCTCCAATCTGGAAGCTGAAAACTTGGTTCTGTACCAACATCACAGCAGGACTGGGGGGATTAGTCTGAATTAAATGCTTTGAAAAATGAAAAGCATTAGTTAAATACTGAGTATTATTATAACCCTAAAGATACTTGGGACAGAATAATTATAATAGTAAGATTACTGTGGAAACACTGTTTTATTTATTAATTAAATGCATTTTGTATTAGGAAAGGGAACCACTGATAAGCCAAGAAAACAGAAGTCCTACAGAAAAAAAAATTGTACAAAAAAGTACAAGCAACAAATCAAGCTACTTCCATATCAGACTCTGATGGAGACAACTTCTAAGAAAGATTTTTAAGCAATTTTTATTCTTCATTCTGGTTAAGTCTAAGTCAGAGCAAAGAGATTTAGTCCCATGGAAGTAAATTATTTCTTTGGCTTTTAGTTGGTGAAAAATACGGACTTTTTTGGTCCTGGGCTGTTTTAATTACTTGTCATTTGTGTCTCCACCATCACCAAATAAGATTCTGGTAACTTATTGCTCCTAAAGCTGCTTTTTGTGGAAACAGAGCTCAAAGCCCAAACTTCCAGCTGGTCCACAATGCCCCTCTCTACACCTGATGTCAGCTGTCAACATCCTAACAGTCTAAAATATCAAAACTAAAGCTCTAAGGGAGGGGAGGATACAAAAACAACAAGACTTTGCCTTCCCAAACATCCTTGGCAGAGCACTAAGGACAGGATTCCTTCAGATGCAACACAGAGCTGTGAAATCTGTGGCCTCCAGAAGAACACAACACGCTTCCACTTGGAATTTTGGACTCTAGAAGATATGCAGGGGCACTTTTAAAAGTTTCTTAACAATCCAAGCCTCTAATCACACATAGGCATGTAGAATCCAGGGTGCCAAGCTGCACCTGCCAAAGGAAACATCCAGCTGAAATCTCTGAGAGAAGAACCTTGCATTTTACATGGTGAAAATGTCATTTCTTCATTCAGAAACTTACTCAAGGTGGTAACCTTATGTCTCCAAGAGCCTTGTACTGCATGTTCTAGAGATGTCAGGAAGTACCTGTACATTTTTTTAACGTGTGCATCATACTTTACCTACAACAGTAACATTTTCCAGCCTCAGCAGACTTTGTTCCACTGGCTGCACTATGAACAAAACCCACAACAGCTAAAAAGGGCTCTAACCTTTGCAAACCTTTTGATCCTGAACTCTGTGCTTCTAAAACAGGAAAGTGGTTTGGTGCACGTGACAATGGTTCCTCTGTACTTTAAATATAAAATTCCTGTTATCAATGGCAGCCTTTGAAAAATTCATCTTTGCAGAAAAGCTGAACTTCAGTGCGCTTACGTTATTTGAGAAAGAGCTTTGAAGTGTCTATTTCTAATCCTCCACTCTGAATGACAAAGAAGTTATTTGCAATTGTGAATCTTTAAAATGCAGATCTGAACTGATGTCTCTGTTTTTGTAACTCATTAACACAAAACCCTGCAATTCAGCTTTTACTGAACGTCTTTGTTCCATTCCGAAGTGAAGCACTAGTGCTGTCTCTTAAGATGATTACGCCCTTGGTGAGCCAGTGTTTCCACATACACATTCTGAGACCCAACAGAAATTACATTTTCAAAGACATCAGAAATAACATTTTCTTTATCTGCTATTACAAAGTGACAGCCACAGCTCAGGACCTCTTATTGTCCACGTATTCTACAAGTGTGAAAATGGATGGCAATAGGATTCGCAGCTGGCAGAATGTCTCCAAAGCTGAGAAGAATTTTTCTACCAAATTTTACACAAAAGCAGAAACGAGGCTCTGGGCCCCGGATCCCACATGATCCAGCAGATGCTGTTTCCAGCTTCAGCAAGTTTTCATTCAGAAGCAACTGCCTCCATGTTCAACAATGCCCCATGGATCACACAAGATCCTGTTAGCCTGTATAAATGAGAGGCCTGGTTTAGAATTACAGTAAAAATAAAATACACAACTTTTTGCTTGGGAGAACTAAAACGCTGCACTATCACCATTTCCCACCTCAACGGGGTGCACATGTAGGGGTCATGGTGATCCTACACGGAAAGGACTGTAGTTAACTGTATATTCCCAAAAATGCATGTATTTTTTATTGTAATATTAACGTTGTAGTAAAATCTGTATTAGAAAACTCATCTGTGCATCTTCCACTTGGCATCTCTGAACTTGGAAAGGTGCAAATTGTTGGTTCAAGAAGAGCTCAAAAAAGAAAGTGAACCCACAGTTGCTATTTTGACTCCAGTGACGTCAGAGGGGTCTTTTTCACTTCTGCTTTGGTACCTGACACTTCTACGGCCCAGGGGATGCAGGAGCCCCACAGAAAGGCCAAATCCTACAACTTGCACCTGCTCAAAATGGCAAAACCAAGGGTGGAGGCGTTGATGTTGGTTTCCAGCCATCAGACACGTGGCACAGCTTCTGGACACAGAACCTCGCGTGGGAGCCCCACTCTGAGCAGTGACCCCTTAAAGATGCTCTGGGAGCTCCACCCTACGCAGTGACCCCCTAAAGCTGCCGTGGGAATGCCACTGTAAGGAATGATGCCCCAAAGCTGCCGTGGGAATGCCACTGTAAGGAATGATGCCCCAAAGCTGCCGTGGGAATGCCATTGTAAGGAATGATGCCCCAAAGCTGCCGTGGGAATGCCATTGTAAGGAATGATGTCCCAAAGCTGCCGTGGGAATGCCGCTGTAAGGAATGATGCCCCAAAGCTGCCGTGGGAATGCCATTGTAAGGAATGATGCCCTAAAGCTGCCACGGGAGCCCCACCATGACCTTCCAAAGGTGCTGCAGGAGCCCCACCACAAGAAGTGACCCCCTAACCTGCTGTGAGAGCCCAGGCACCTGCGGGAGGAGCAGCAGCCCAGCATCTCCACCCCAGCCCCCGCCTCCATCACCCCCGAGGTGCTGCTGCTCCTCCCGAGCTACCCGGGGAGCCCCCAGATTCCACGCACCCCTTGGGCTGGATGGAACCGCATTGTGGAGCAGCGGGGCTGGCTGGGCACAGCCTCCCCGTTCCCAGTGCCCTTCCCTGGGAACACCTCATCCACCCATCCATGCATCCATGAATCCATGCATCCATCCGTCCGTCCGTCCATCCATCATCCATCCATCCACGCACCCGCCCATCCCACGCGCACCCGCGGGCAGGGGAGGCGAGCGGCGCGGCGCGGTGTCGGTCGCCGCGGGGCGGGCGGGCGGGCGCGCTCTGTCGCGACTCTCGGCGACACTCACCTCCTGAA
>VZTJ01002595.1:678559-706416 GCA_013397795.1 Orthonyx spaldingii | reverse complement strand
CACGGCGAGGGGTGAGGGCTGTGGGCACGGCGGCGAGGGGTGTGAGGGACTGGGGCACAGGGATGTGGGATGCGGGCGGCCCCAGGGCTCGCAGCTTGCAGGGTCCGCTCGATGCTGCCCGTGCTCCGCTCAGCCCCGCGGCTGCCAGGGCGCTGCCAGCACGGAATCGCGGGATTATTTCGGTTGGAAGAGAGCTTCAGGATCACCGAGTTCAGACTGTGCCCGATGCTCGCCTTGTCCCCAGCACAGAGCTCTGAGTGCCACCTCCAGCCCTTCCTGGGACACCTCCAGGGATGGGGACTCCAAACCTCCCTGGGCAGCCCCTGCCAAGGCCTGACCACCCTTTCCATGGGGAAATTCCTGCTGATGTCCACCCTGAGCCTCCCCTGGCCCAGCCTGAGGCCGTTCCCTCTCCTCCTGTCCCTGTTCCTGGGAGCAGAGCCCGACCCCCCCGGCTGCCCCTCCTGTCAGGGAGTTGTGCAGAGCCACAAGGGCCCCCTGAGCCTCCTTTTCTCCAGGCTGAGCCCCTTTCCAGCTCCCTCAGCCTCTCCTGGGGCTCCAGACCGGAGTGTGGCTGCTCACATGGGTGAGATGTTTGAGGCTTTGTCCAGCATCTTTTGCACTCTCAGCATCACAACTGTACCAGCGAGTGTCAGTGACTGCACCACAGGCTGTGTCTGGAGACAGAGCCAAGCCACACTGACAGACAGGGGAAAGTCTCACACTTCCAAGTGCCCACAAAGGAAGGAGGAGCACCCACCCCTGCATGTGTGTGCAGCCTTTAAGTTTTGCTTAGATATTACAAAGAAATTCTCTGTGAAGGTGGGGAGGCCCTGGCACAGGTGCCCAGAGAAGCTGTGGCTGCCCCTGGATCCCTGGAAGTGCCCAAGGCCAGGTTGGACGGGGCTTGGAGCACCCTGGGACAATGGAATATGTCCCTGCCCATGGCAGGGACGGGAACAATATGTGCTTTAAGATCCTTTCCAACCCAGGCCATTCCAATATTCAATGGTGAGCTCCTTTAGGGCCAGCATGGCTCTTTGACCTGCTCTTGGAAATCTTTTTTTTTTTGCAATTTTGCTGGAAACAAGGGATTAAAGTAAGAAAAAGCTCTCCACTCATTAGATGAGGCTTTTCCCCAGTCTTTCCCTTTTGCCTGCATGCCTTTTTCTGGCTGCATCCCTGGCAGGTTCAGTGCAATGCTCGTGGCTAATCCTGCACTGCTCCATGCACCATCCCCATTCCTTCCCACAACTATATCACCAGCTGACAGCATCCCTCAGGGATGTTTTGCTGCAGGTAGTGTGACTGCTGCTGTATTCAGAATTGCAGTCACTGACGTGCAGGGCATGTTACACTACACTGCAGAAACAAAATACAGCTATTCTTGCCTTTTAAGTCTAAAAGCAGGGCAAGAGAAAAAGGGAAATTACAGCAATCTGAGTATGTATGCAACATACTGAATTTCTAATTGATTCTGCACCTTTCTTCCTCTTTTTCCTGCTGTCATCATCTCTTTACGTAGAGATGCACATCTTTCAATTTTTTTTCCTTTCACACAGAAACTAGGTCCATACCTGGTCAAAAAAAAAAAAAGAAATTCAGAGTGAAACAAGCAGGGGAAAACTACTGAAGAGTCAGAGCTGTTAATCAATACCATTTTCATTCAAAGAAAAAGATAATAATTCATGCTGGGAATATTAAAAACTAAACTGGAGGAATCCCAAGTATGAGATAACACAGCATTATCCCCCAGAAGCCCCCAGGGAATAGATAAAAATACCTAATTGATTTTTTTTTTTCATCTCAGACACTTAAATTACCCAACTGCATTGTGTGAGCATATTCAGCAGATTGCTAACAGGTCAGCCACGAGATCCTGCTGCACTTTGCATTGTGCTCCAAAACTGAGCAACTCACTGAAATTAATGAGACAATTCATCTCTCCTGAGGTCAAGCGATT
Source organism: Orthonyx spaldingii (assembly GCA_013397795.1). Lineage (NCBI taxonomy): Eukaryota > Metazoa > Chordata > Aves > Passeriformes > Orthonychidae > Orthonyx > Orthonyx spaldingii. The sequence goes on along the minus strand of VZTJ01002595.1, from coordinate 704,453 downwards.
GCATAGGCATAGCCAGCGGGGACGATCCGTAGTGGAAAAAACCAAAACAAACAGTGCCTGTCAGGGTGGTTACACAACCAAACGCTCCTGGGCTTCTGGCAAGGCCCCGGCATCGTTAGCTCTTATTAACTGTCTTGTGCAGAGGCACCAGCTCTCTCAGGAGCCAAGAGAGTGCTGAAGAGTTTATAAAAGCTCTTCACTTGTACAGTAGATTAATCTGGAGGTGGCCTTGAAGAGTTCTCCTCCTGCAGGCTCGAGTCTCAAGAACACGGCGCAGCGAGAGCTCGCGTTGTGGGGATTTTACTTTCCACTGAAATGTCAAACTGAAGAAAGCAACGGGCTCAGAGCAGCTTTGCAGCTGGGTCCAGCTCCCTCACATCCTTGTCAAGGGAAGAAGAAGTTAATGGCCTGAGATAAGACCCTCGTCACAATGTTGTTTAATTACATAAGGCTTCCATCGAGCTGAGCTGGAGATAAGAACAGGAATTTGTCCCCAGTCCAGCTGGGTGCGGCAGCTGAACTCATGTTGTGTGTTAGAATGGGAACCAAAAGCAAGGGGTTTATGTGAGGTGGTTGTGCCACCATTAGAACTGGAATGAGCAAACTGATACTGACAACTGATGGAAAAGTGAACTTTCTTTTTCATGGCAGCAATAAACCAACCTTTTTCTGACAACAGTAGACTTAAAACTATCGTTTCTCTTCAGATTGCATTGGGAATGTTCATTGAGCCAAACTGCTGCTCTGAAACCAGTAAACCAATATTTTCAGACCTCTTTAACAGCCAAGAAACCAAAGCAAAGGGATGAATTGACTCACCTAAGACTACAGAAAGATCAGCTTCAGCTCTAAATTCGCAAACAAATCCCTTCAGTCCTAATTCTGTGTTCATAATTCTTCTTGCGAAAAAGAATATTTTCTTCATTCCAGTTCACTTTCTTACAGATAAATCAGATCATGGATGAGTCTCTCTGAATTCCTGACTAATGCCTCACAACAAAACTGGTACCTCCTTCCTATGAAAAAAAATAGTGATCAAAATGTGCTGTATTTGAATCATCTTCCTGGTTATTTGTTTAATAAATTTGGTTATGCACGTAAAATGATTCATGTCCAGGTTGCTGAGATATTCTTCATTTCTAGATGATACACTATTCTTTATTTTTAACTTCACATTAATAAAGTTAATATTGATTTATGGAGTTTATATTAATCCTTGATAATTCAGACTGGAGGAGAGTGAGTGGAGACCTCGTGGAACTTCCGAGGGGCAGCTCTGATCTTTGCTCCCTGTGACAGGACAGGACCCAGAGAATGGGTCAGGGCAGGGTCCGGCTGGATTTTGGGAGAAATTTCTTCCCCAGAGAGTGCTGGGCAGTGCCCAGGCTCCCCAGGGAATGGGCACAGCCCCGAGGCTGCCAGAGCTCCAGGAGCCTTTGGACACCGCTCCAGGGATGCACAGGGTGGGATTTTGGGGTGTCTGTGCAGGGACAGGGGTTGGACTTGGATGATCCCTTCCAACTCAGCATATTCCATTATTCTATGATTATGTGAATTTTATTTTCCTCAATTTTGTAATCTCAAAGTCTTCTCTTTCCCAGAAAAGTGTAACCTGGGTCCTCACCTGTTCAGCACAGTTTGGGGTGATATAACATCCTGTAACACCCATATAGATGATTTCCTTTTTTGTTTTGTTTGTGATTCCTTACACAGGGCTGAGTTTCATTTTAGCCTCTGGCTCCTGCCACAGCTCTTGCACTGGGAACTTACTGTGGGTGCTGTGACTGGGCCATGAGCAGCATTGTTTGCTGAAGGTAAAGCCGGGTACACACAGTCATCCTTTGGGTCAATTAGCTTCGTTCATCGATTGGGAATGTGAGGTGACTGTTGGGAAGGTGCAGTGCTTATTCACTCATGCCCCTTCTGCTCCAGAGGTGTGTAAAAACAGAAGCAGATCTGACCCGTGTGTTTTGTTTGGGATGTTGTGTGGCAGGGCCCACCCCGGGCCGTTTCCCCCGGTGCTTTTATTCACAGTTTGCAGCCCTGGTATGGCAGGGTGGGCTGGGAATCGGGGTGATGGCATTGCTCCGCAGGGCGTGTGCCCTCGATTATGTGTTGTGTTCTGCAGGGTGTGTCCCTGGCTGCCCGGAGCCCTGAACACAACTGCCGTTCAGGAAAAGGAAAAAACATTGCAGAGAATGAAGAGAAAAATGGTATAAAAGCGTTTTAAAAATATAAATAACAGCGTGTGAGGAAATCTTTCTGAAGGAACAGGATGCGCATGGAGGTGAAGAATTCAAATACAAGTGCTGTGCTAAGTATAATCAGTAATGAAAGTTCAGCCCTTCCTCTTAGGATTTGGGTAAGCTACATGTTGGCAGTACTTTCCAAATTCCAGGGAACAAAAAGGCAAGCTTTAAATGTTGTCTTAAAGTCTTGTTGCAGTGTAGTGTGTTTATCACAATCACATATGTTATGCTATCCATCTATTTTTGTGAGATTGGATTTAAAATGCACAATAGAATAAATTAGTAGCTACTCAATTTACTGTGTAAGTTCCTTCTTGATTGACTGGCTCAGCTTTTTCCTTAAGAAGGCATAACAACCACCTCTCTTCTTGCTGCTCAATAGGCAGAAGAAATATGATTATTTTTTCAGTCACAGGGATGGGTACAGCTGATGTGTGTGAGTGTGGAGAAAAGGGTCTGTGCAGCCACATGGCCTCTTCCTTGTCCTGTGACAGTGGCAAATGCTACGGGGAATCTGCCACTCTTAAAGCCCCTAGAGAAAATTTATCCTGCTTTTAATATAAACTGCCCGTTCCCAAGCCTGTGTCCTGGCATGTTTTGGGTGCCAGGAAATCACTATGGGAAAGTCACAGCGAGCAGAACATTTTTTGTGTTTTATTTCTTTTTCCACTGTGGAAATGAACGCCACAAGGAAGTTGCAGGTCCTGTCACAGGCTTACCTCATGCTTTGTACAGCATCCCTGTAGTGGTGAGTGTTCAGTGTAGTTCAGGAGACTGCAAACACCTGACCAAAGGTCATGGCCAAAGGGAGATGCAAGTTAACAGTTAACTAGGGTGAAGTCCTGTACAGAGGACTTTGAACACTAAGAGGGCCAGACCTCAGGGAGATTTGGGATTAGCAGCAGAGGAGAGTTGAGGATTAGAACCTGATTCTCAAAGGTGTAGTACTCTCTAGTGAGTTAAATGCCTTAAATTCCCTTTACACTGGAGAGGAATAGTTCAGAACTGGGACTTGAAGGATCGAGTGCCCTTAGCCTGTACATTTGAGTGGTGAGATTCCTACGTCACCCAGTGGGAAGTACTCAGGAGAAGGGGAGCTCTGAACACCTCACTGTGAAACTCATACAGGACCACAAAGTGTTTGCTTTTGGGCTTAGGTAACACGTTTGGCATCGACATCTAAATTAGTCTTGTCAGTGAAAATATTCCTGGGAGATGAACCACCCCTCTGCTTTAAATACTCACCGAGTGCTGGAGAGCCCTTCCCTGGAAGAGAGGTCTGGACCTTTGAATTCAGAGTGCTGTGAGAAACTTGAGGGCATGAAGGGAAGGGAGAAAAATGTGCTCTGCCCAGCCTCTGAAGGCTGAGCCGCTGTGTGACCAGAAGTGCAGAATTTCAGGTGTTGGATTAGGGCTTTTACCTTGGGAGCAGTGACTGTACTTGGGTACTGGAGCGGGGGTCCATGGCTCACTGATGTTAAATACCCAGAAGCACTCCTGAGGGTTCCCTTCTGCTGGGTACAGCATGCCTGGGAAATGGAAGGTCTTGAAGACCTTCCTGACAAAAGCCCCACCTGATTCCTGGACAAGGAGGTGAGCGAGGAGCAGCTGACGGAATCGAGCCCCCCCAGAGCAGCGGGGCACGAAAAGGCGCCAGACCTGGCGGCGCCTCGGGCAGCGTTCCCCACGAGCTGTGGGCACTTACAGCATCTGACGTAGCTGAGGAGAGCAGGCTGAGCTTTCCTGGGTTGCTCTCACGAGCACAGGCGCCAGCAGTCTGCAGAAGTTGCACTTTGGTGCCTGAGTGCTATTTTGGATCTCTCCCAGAGCCGCTGCACGGGCAGGCTCTCAGTGGGCACTCGGTGCTCGGCAGGGATGGGGATGCTGTGCCTGGCTCGCTGCAGCAAGAATGACCTCTCTAAATGGGTGGCTTCTTCCCAGGTATGAGCTGTGGACGCCAGCTCAGGCACCCAGCTGCAAGGTCAGGTCTCTGCCGAGCTCTCCTGTGGCCAGCAATACATGGAAACCAGCTTTTTACAACAGAACCAGTATGGGAGGATTCAGCAGCACTAGGCCATCACAAAGGCCCACAGACAGTAAACAAATGAACCAAAACAAGGACTTGACAAGGAGGACTTTTTCAAACATGGCTCTGGAAGTTTCCTTGGAAGACTTGCCAAGTCCTGCTGTGGGCAGCCAGTCCTGCTACTGCAGCTCAGCGGGTTCTCTCCCATCCTCTGGCCCTCTGGAGCCGGCCCTGTGTGTGAGATGTTGAATTGCACTTCCCTGACTTACTTTTGGCATGTCCTCTGTGCTGCCTTATCAGCGTTCTCAGTGATTTCCTCTAGATATTGTGCAGCTGAGTAAGCCCAATGGGACAGTACAGACAAGAAATACATACCTTTTTTTTCATCTTTTTCATAGTAAGGATATGGATTTTTAATTGCTGCCTCTCCTGCAAATGAGACTTGTGTTTTCCTCCTTCTCGCTTGGTCTCTTGGCACTGCTGTGGTGGTCAGTGGATTGGGGAGCTTTTGTCAGTGCTAAAGAATCTGTTGCACAAATCAGGGCGTGGCCAAAGAGAAATATTTTATAAAGGGGTTTTATTAACCCTCTAATGAATTAAGGCAGAAATCACTGTCTCTGCCCTTGTTTCATCCACAGGGACATCTTCCACCAGAGCAGGCAGCTCCAAGCCCTGTCCAACCTGGCTTCAGGACACTTCCAGGGATGGGGAAACCACATCTTCTCTGGGCCACCTGTGCCAGAGCCTCTCCACACTCACAAGGAAGAATTTCTTTCCAATATCCCATCTAAACCTTCTCTCTTGCAGTTTCAAGCCATTCCCCCTTGTCCCATCACTCCAGGCCCCTGTGAACAGTATCTGGCGTCAGGTTTGGAATGGGGTTAGTTTTGGTGGTCAGTTCCAGATGCCTTGTGATCCAGTCTGGCATCCATCCTTGGTGCCAGCTCCAGGAATCACCACTTGGCCAAAGAGAGACTCCAAACTGGTGACTGTCTCAAGGTATTGGCTTGAGATGGCGGTGAGGAGAGTGCTGTGAGACACAGAGCAAGCAAGGAAGTGTGGAAAGATGAATGGATGGAGAGAGGAACTGCTGGAGAAGGGAATGCCCAGCAGAAGGGAACTGGGAACAAATGAGAGCACACATGTGGGCAGGCCTGTGCAGGAACCCGGAGCTGAGGATAACTTTCAGCTTAGGGCAGAAGCTAAGAGGAGATGTACTTGGGGGAGCTGAATCGTCAGAAATGAAGTGAAAGGTCCCTTTCAAATGACAGTGTGCAAAATCAGAAATCACTAAACCAAAGCAACAAATAAACCCTTCCAGAAAACTCCTCCAGCCTTTAGAGAGAGGCAGCCCCAGCAGTCTCCAGACTTCTCCCCCACCAAAGAACACTCCTTTCACCCTGAGGAGTCTCTGCTGAGGCCACTTCATGGTTTCTTGCTCAAGCTTCTCACAGGAGAGAGAACAAAAACCTGTCCTCCTCATGCTGCGATGATAAGCGTGCAGTGGAGTTAGCCAGGATTTATTTTAATTGGACTTTTTCACTTTTTTTCCTGGCACTTTAGAGTTTATGAACGGAAAGGATCAGTCTGACTCAGAGACTGGGCTACTTCCAAACATTAATCTTAGCTGCCATATGCTAATGCAGCTTGGCTCTGGTGCATCCTATGGTGTAAATACGTCTGTACCTTTCATCTCTGGTGTCAGAGGCCACTGAAGGGAACATGTCAGACTTTTGGGCAGATTGTGATTGCCTGACATGCAATCTGCAGGCACTGGATGAGGTTCTGGGAGGAAAAAGGCCTAGAAAACATTCATATTGTGTTCTCCTGAAGTCCCTGTTTTATCATTCTGCAGTATTGTTTGCCAAAATTATAATGCCCAGGGAAATTCTTTGGCCTGACTCTAAAATCTGTACACGGATTTTGGTTATCCCAGTACTGAGCCCTAGGCAATAAACCTTGGAATATTGGGTTGGGTTCAGTGGTACAATATTTAGCCCCTTCTGTTTTGGTTGGCTTTGTAGTATGGCTCTGACAAACACGTAAAGATGACTGTCCTGCTCATCATGACTTTTCCAGCACTGAAACATGAGTCTCTCATCATTTGTGTTTCACTTTCTTCCATTCTCCATCCCAAATGTTTCCATTCTACTGATTTCAAATTTTATTCACTGTTTGAGGGCGTACACTGTAAGTATTTGGTATTTCCCTGCCCCTTCCTCATCTTCTTACTCACTCACTCACTCTCTTCCCTGAAATCATCGTGGGAACAACCCTATGAAAAAAAAAAAAGAGAACTTTCCAATTCCACTTATTTCAATGGAATTTCCCTGATGTCCTTTTTCCACATCAGTGGATGTTTTTTGCTGGTGACAGTGGTGTGAACAGCATCAGGAAGATGAAACTTCATTACCGAGGCAGTCACTACGGCTAACATTAGCCTAATGAAACTGATTGTCCTAGATTCCCTCTCAAGCCTCTGCGCAGGAACAGGTCTCCTCCAGAGGCAATGCAGAACAGCAACCTCATTCCATGGAGAACACAGGCTGTCCACAGAGATTAACTCCTTAAAGCTAAAACTTAGAAGCTTAAAGAGATTGAAATCCGCTCTCGTTCAGGGCAGTTACAGCAGACAAATACCCAATCCCAATGTTGTAGACTTGTTGCTGACGTGGAGAAAGATGTTCTCAGTTGAGAAACCACTGGTTTATTGTACAGAACATCCCCCAGACCTCTTCCAATTTTCTAGTCCTGAGCAGGGAGCCCTCTGGCCTTGCTTGTCTGCATGGGAAGTGATGTAAATGATTATGTTCATTCACGTAAGACCTTTTTCCAGGAGGACAGAGATTTGATGGACACTTGATGGACACCCAGCTGCAGCCAGCAAAGCCTTGCAGGTGAGATGTTGCCTTGTGAGAGCGTAGGCTGACCGTTACTGAAGCAGCAGGAGAAGCTCAGCTTTCCCACATTGCAGGGAAATTTCCTGGGCACATTTTACATTTTGCTGTTTGCCCACTTGCGGGCTCTGCGACAGCCTGGACGTTGGGGACGTGGCAGTGACGGAGGACACAGCGCGTCCCCGTGCCACCAGAGCTTCGTCACAGGGACAAGAGAGCAGCGCAGGGCTGAGATGATGATTCATAGCTGCAGCTCTATGTAAATGAGGAACCTCTGGTGTTCCCGTGGTGCCACGTAAAGTTCACGTAAGTGACGTTGTGTTCCCGTGCCCCCGCTGAGGCAGGGCAGGGAAGTGGGGTAAGGTGGCTGTGCTTCCCCCAGGGAGGGCAAAAATAGGTCAAAACCAGTGGTGAAGCTGAAAGTGAAGCCCTGGAACGGAAGGTTCCTTCCCAGCAGCAGTGCCTGGAGAAAATTTTCTGTTGCCTTTTGCTGTTAATTGCACAAGTGATTGAGCCACTGGTGGTAAATGCTGGGGGGGGAGCCAGATAAGGGGGAAATAAAGAATTCAGGCAGAGAGTTCTCTCGCGGGGAAATAAGTTTTAGTCAGATCTGTGGGTCATCTGTGGCACAGCTGAGAAACTTATCTAGGAGGAAGGGTCCTGCTGCTGAGTGGCACGATGCTGCAGCCCCTGTCCTGATGGCCTTGTGTGGGCAGCACATCCCGGGCAGCAGCACTGAGGGGCAGGAGTGGCAGCGTGAAAAAGCAGCGCAGTGGAACTGTGGCTGTCCAAAGGCACAGACAATATTATTTCAGGTGGAGGGCCAAACTCTCTGACTCACCCCCACAAAAAGCACGTTGAAGTTTACTGGGGACAATGGAATTAATCAAGTGTAGGACCAATCTGAGGGAGAATGCCAGCCTCCAGAATGCTGCCCTCCTTGGCCGTGTGCTTCCAGGGTGCTGTGAATCATGTGGACACAGCCCCACCGCTGCAGATGACTGCAGGCAGCCAAAAGGTGTGAAAAAGCTGACAAGCTTTCTCTTGCACTAGTTATGTTGTTTCAAATCAGAAGGAACGTTTAATTGACTCCAGTGGGAGTTTTGCTTGAGTGAGGACTTAGGAGCTGAAGTGAGAGATGAAAAATAAAATGTACCTTGCTAGTGCAGTGCTCACAGAAGAGAGACTCCCTTCATTTACTCTGTTCAGAGAGATGCAAGTAACTTCCTCTAAATCATTTCAGAACCCCTATCACTTTTTTTTGTCAGTATTCAGCACGTTTCCTTTTCTATGTGATTGTTTCTTTATCTGTAGGTATTATCTGTTATGCTCTACAAAAGTTTTCTCATCCCTTACAGTCATCCAAATTTGATAATGCTCAGTACATTTAATTACATTTTTTCATTTTTTCCCTTAATTGATTCAGACACTTACCTATTTTAACCCTACCCTTGTTGCTATTGCAGCCACAGCACCCATGTGTGCTTTGCCTTCCAGAGAAGTCTGCAGTAAATTTCCCAGGCAGGTGATGGATTGATGCAACTCTCATTTCTCACTGAATTTAAAGGTCAGTCTTATAATGCTGAGAGGTCCTCCATGAGCTGAGTCCTTCATGTGTTTTTGCTCTTTTCATTACCTGTTCCCCGCTCTGTCCCACCATGTAATGCCTGATAATTGAGCTCTTTTCAATGGTGTGGCTCCTGCTCCATTGAAGGCAGGAGTTTTCTCTCAGCAGAAAGCTGACTCATAAGGATGCTGCCTTCTATCCTTAGGAAAAGTGAGTCACTAATGGATTTTTCATTATACATTCAAGTACTGTGGACTGAAATTTTGTTCTACCAGTGTCGTCTTGAGGTAGTGTTTGGAAGCCTTTTTGATTTGGTATTTTAGTTTTATCTCAGTGAGGCTCTTAAGATACAAAAGGTGCTGTACAAGGAGCTGGTTTGTAGGATATGCTGTGAGTATTCCCATTACTTCAGCAGTACCATGGTTTCACTCTATGTGCTGTGTCCTTCCTTAGCTAAAATCCCATCAAACCCTTTTACACCTGCATCAACAAGTTCAGCATCTGTTTTCAACAGACACATAGAGTTGAGAGTTGGTTTTCAAAGCTGCGCAAAAGCTGAGAAAGCTGAGGCATAGCTGAAATAACGTGAATCCCATTGGTACTATTGCATTAATAGAAATAGTCCATTTGTTCAGGCAGTAATAATTTGGTTTTCTTTCGGACAAGCAGTGAAGATTCATCACTTCTCACAATGGCCCATGACAGAAAGTTAAATATTATTGTTTCTATTTTATAAATCAGGGAATTAAAGTTAGGGGAGATTAAGTTGTGATGGGGAGGCAATGGGATTATTGTGGATGGAACCCAGGAGTCCTGTATGGTTTTTTTCCCAATGTAACAATATTTTGTATCAAAGATTTTGCTGTATTTACAGTCACTGCTGTTTAACTTTGAGTGATGTCCACGTGAAGGAGCATCTGGCAGGATCTGTGTGGAGCTGCAGTTCACAGGAGGGTACCAGCTTTTACCTGTCCGTGGTGCATTCTGTGAAATTCCCTTTGGGGAGAGGGTTTTAAGGGGGAAGTCTGAATCTCTCTGCTGCTTACAGGAGCTGTTATTTAAAGCTGTGTGATGAGGATGCAAAAGGGCTGCTGTTGGGTGCTTGCTTTGTTCTTCACGGCCCAGAAGTGGCTGTGCTGCAATGACAAGTTTGTAAATCATAGGTAGTTCCGTTCTCACACCACCCAATAACCTTCCAATCTCCCTGTCAGCTTCCTGAGGGCCTTGGGAAGCTATAATCTGCGATAAAAATGGGAGTTGGAATGTTACGTGTCTATCAAAGCTGAAAAGCTGGGGCTGGCTGACCTTTTCATTTTGAGCAAATGCACTCATTTCCTTTGCGTTGCTTTGCTGTTTCCTCCTGAAGTTCGGCATAATAGGAAATCCTCCAGGATTGTTCTCCTTAATCAGTGGCTCCATTGTGCCGGCTTCTGCTCCTTTCAGGAGCAGTTTTCCTCGTGGAGCATCCCTCTCTGGGCTCTCAGGCATCAGTGCCCCCTGACACATTTCAGCTGCCGTGGCTGAGGGCACACCAGGGGCAGCGGGTGCTAAATTCAGTGAGCTGACAGAGTAAGGAAACAGCCCCTGATTTTCAGTTCAGAAAAGAAAAACCCTCACTGGAGTTTACAGTAACATTTCCCAGTGCTTGTGATTAGGCTTAGATGAATAATGAAAATGAGTGGTTCGTAAATTTAGATTTTGCTTCATTTCCATACGTGGGGGCGATGTCATTTGTTGTCATGTCACTGCTAATATTTGCACAGTCATCTGGCAATTATACAGCAGGCATATGAATCTTTAGGACAAATAACTTCTCCAGAAATATATTCTGGAATGCCTAGTAATTATGACTAGCACATCATTTTTCATTTTCTTTTTTATTCCTCTTTGTCATCCAGTCAAGAAGTTCCACACTGTGACTGTAGAGCCCAGACTGCAGATGGTGCAGCATTTGTATGCACACATCTTGCTCAAAATTAGGCAAGTATTTGGAAATAAAAGATGTACTGGCAATCACCTAAAACCGTTTGGGAAATAAAAGTAAGGCTGAAGTTGCCAAAATAGATTATTTGTGTTGGTAACCTTGGCTTTGTAAAGCACAGCATAAACAAAAACAGTGGCAGGTCAGTGCTCAGGAAAAGCTGAGGCTTCACCAGGTCTTATCTTCTGTTTCCTGTTGCAGCACGGAGGTGTTGACATCATGTTCCTGCACATGCAATATGCAAAAAAAGCTCATCATTCTGTTTTGGCACAAATAAACAACTTTTGCTTGTTGCTACTGATTTTCTGCTGTCCTGCTTTCCTCCTCTGGAGTCGGTGTCTGTGGGGAGCCCCACAGTCTCCTCAGGTGTTTCACAGCTCACCCAGATTTTTACTCTCTTATGGCTTTCAAGAGCAGCTTGCAATGAAACCCAGCAGTGCTCAGGGGGCTCTGGTTGGTGTGTGACCCATTCCTTAGGCACAGAGTTCCATGGGAAGGACCTGTGTGGCAGCACGGTGACCAAAAACAGCGCAAACCTCAGGACAGGCCTTCATGCACTTCCCCTGGAGTCAGATCTCCAGGGAAATGAGGTTAGGGATGGTGATGATGATGATAATAGCAAATAATGCACGCTCCCCTCGGATCTTGGCTGCCTATCAAGACAGACTTCCTGATGAGGAGATGCATCTGTCTGTCTCCAGTCCCTTCAAGGTATCTGCAAGGCACCATTTTTTGCAATTACAAAGGACTGCAGATGAGAACATGCCCCATCAGAAGCAATCCAGCAGCATTCGTCCCAGACTTCTGTCTCTCATTTCCATAATCGTTCTCGTCTCAGCTCCTCAGGCATTAGCAAGCCAAATCTCACAACAGCTCTGTCAAGTGCTGACACTGGTGGCAGTGGCAGCCCAGGAACCTCCAGGCTTTTTGTTTTGCTGCTCGTGCCGTGCCCTGTTTGCCCGGGGATGAGACAAGAGGGGCACAGGGCCCTGTCCCATCGTGCTGGGATGAGATGGGGGTCACTGCATGGATCTGTTTGCTTCCCGTGGGGACTGGGACTCTGCCAGAGCTCTTTGCCAAGGGATCCTTCATGGAGAATGCAGAAGGCACCTGCCCCAGCCCTGCCCCTCTGGGGAAGGGGCTCTGTGCCAGTTGCCAAACAGAACGGAAGCAAATCCACGGTGACGTTGGTGCCTTTCCTGTTGCTGGCAGTGCCACGTAGAAAAGAGGAAGGGCAGCCCCGTGGGGAGCACTGGATTGGTTGCAAAAGGTCTGGTTTACCCCAGAACACTCTCCTGTCCAGTCCTTCAGCCTCCACTGGCTCTGTTCCTCCTTGGAAAAGGGGATCAGCTGTGCTCCCCTTCCTCCCAGGTTCTGTACAGGACATTCTGCTTTCTAAGACAACAAAAACCATCCCAGTTGCTTTCTAAGAGAACAGAACCTGTCCCAGTGCACTGGTTTTTCTACAGGAACCCCTCCTTTGCCACTGTGGGGACCACCAAGTTGAATTCCAGTAAATGATTAAGCAAGATAAACAGGCTTTGGCAATAGCAGGACACAACTCCCCCCGACACGTGGACTTTGTGTGAGGGCAAACAAAGCCCAGCACCTCTCAGAGCACACAGGTAGCACTGAAAAACATCCCTTCTGCTGAAGTCCAAAGGAAGTGGGTATTTGCCATGATTTGGGATCACAATAAACTTCTGCACACTCCTATCTAATCCTGTACTCACCCAAGGTTGGGCTAAATGTTTGTTTTGGTTGTTGTATTTGATAATGAGGAACCAAGTGCTGCTTGGCCCATCCTCTCACTCTTGGGCTGGTTTATTGTTGCTGATTCTCATAATTTTATCCTCGGTCTCGTGACATGGAGCCACCCAGGGTTAGTCACGTCTATCACTCTACACGACCTATTTAAATAATGTGCAAAGGTAAAGAACCTTTGTTCAAGGTATTTGCTCTCGATTATTTTTTCATAAGCCGCTGATTATCAGTGCTGTAAAATGAGATGGTTTTTTCATGACATTATTGCTAGAAAGTGACTCTAGATTCATTCCCATGAATGACTTTGTCCCAGATTATGCTAAGAAATGAGCCAGATTTGTCCCTCTGGTCTCTCTTTCATTCTCAACTGAAATTTTAGAGGAGCTTTGTTACCTATCTGCTGTTGATAGCCCCTGGAAACGTGGATGATCTCATCCTTAGACTGCACTGAGCTGTCAGATAGAAACAGAAGGTTATCTCCTAGAAAGTCACAGTGAAAGTGGCAGCTTCCCAAGCCCAGGAGATGCTCAGGGCTGTGAGTGTGAGGGTTGCTTAGGTGGTCTCTTGTGCCTTCAGGAGCAATTCAAAGAGGAAGGGGGAAGGAGAGCTCCTGGCACCTCCAAGGAAGCCCCAGTGGGGAATTTCCTGGCAGACAGAGCAGCTTTGGGACTCCACTGGGTACATCTGTCACTTCACCTCCCCTCCTACTACATGGACTGCTCTGGTGCTGTAATTGCCACGTAAACTATCAGACATCACTTATGCCAGGGGATTTTTTTTCTCAGCCTTTGAAAACAGTGTTAAATATAACCATTCTCCTTCAGAGAAACTGAGGCACAGAGGATCTGAAGGAAGGTTAGGCAGCACGTCACAGGCAGTAAATCCCAGGTGTCCTGGTTTCCTCTCACCCATACGAATCCCTAGAACTCACTCTCTCCTGTAATAAAGCTTAGCTCAGAGTCTTATTCTGAAATGTAATTAATATGCAAAGTGCTTTGATTCCCTTTGATGAAAGATTTTGTGTAATTTGCTATCATACTTTAAATTAATACCTCTAACTGTTATGCAGCAGTAAAACAAAATATGGATAATTCATTTGCTGTTTTTGGGGAAAGGACTGAGTCTTTTACTCCAGGAGTTTTAGGTCACAGTCATTTTCAAGAGGAGAGCTGTGAGGTTTCTGCTGCTGTTGAAACACTTAAAGAGGTGAGGATTAGCAAACATACAGTGTGTTCTGGGATCCTGGCTCTGGAGGGGTGAGTTCCCCCCAGAGGATGACTAACAGCAGGATGTGGGACATAATTTGCATGTTCTCTGACTGTGCTGCAATCATTTGTGTATTGGATACTTGAATTATACATTACACAGAAGGTCGCCCACTTGCCAAGCTGACAGCCCTGCTGAGCAGAGCACAGCCCTGGACAGGGGGCTGATGTTATTTCAAGAAATGCTCAGTGCTGGCTTCAAAAAGAAATAGTTCTGTGTATGAGAGTGGAATTTGTCACTGAATACTTTGGGAGTTGTTTACTCATTCTGACCACACTCCTGCTCAGCTCTGACTTTCACCTTTTGTGCATCTGCCTCTGTTCTTTTCCTGAGGTGAGTTTGATGCTGTGGGTAGGTGACACAGGACATCCCTCCACACTCCAGTGCTCCCTCTCCCAGAAGATCCAGCCTGGGCAGTGGCAGATTCCCCCTGCTCTGCCTGCTAAGGCTGCCTCTGGTTTTTCACAGAAATCCCACAGTTTGGGAGAGACCGCGGTGCGTCACTGGTGCCACCTCCCTGCTCCAGCAGGGCCATCCCAGAGCACAGGGCACAGGATTGCATCCAGAAATTGCTGGAATATCCCCAGTGAAGAGACTCCACATCCTCTCTACTCTCTGTTCCAGAGCTTTGTCACTGCCCAGGAAAAAAGTTCTTCCTCATGTTCAGGTGCATCAGTTCCTATCCATTGCTTCTTGTCCCTGTTTTCCAGAGGAGACGAGAGAGTTCCCTGCTCTCACTGCAGCCTGCTTGAACTGTTCTTCACTGACAGAAAGACACCAGGGGTGCTTTTTCTATTACCCTGCTCAGAAAAAAACCAAACCCCAGAAACTCTAATAAAAGCCCACAAAGTCATTTTTGTAGATCTCCTGTCCAGGAGGAGACCTCACAGCATCTCCCACTGCAGCCAGCCTCTCTGAGAAATCATCTTTCACAAACTGAAGTCCCATGAGAGAAGCAGTGATCAGACTTTTCCCCTTCAAAATATTATTTTTTCTGGCAGTACTGCCCACAAGAAAACAAACGAAAGAAAGGAAGTGATTCAAAACTAAGTGACAGAGTGCACTCATCTCTCATCTGATCAGCTCTCTGCTGGTGGGCACACTACCTTACTGTACCCAGCCTGAAAACTTAAGGTCTGTGTCCTCCCAAATTCTATTTCCCAAGCAAAATTGTTGGATTTCGTAACAGGTTCCAGTAGGCCCTGTGCTTTTCTTTTGCTTGGGATTGGTCACGACTGGACAACCCGTGGCAGTGGGAACTGTTTTATCAAATGCATTCTTCCAAAACCTGTCTTTCAATTTGGGTCCTTTGGAAAGATGTGAACAATTTTCTGTGGCATTTCCACTGACAGCTCAAATCTTTTAGTCAAGAGTTGTTCTTTAGAGCACATTCACACTTCCCTTCCACTAAACTCATGCTGAGGAACCAAGTGGGTTCGTTTCAAAATCTGAATCGAAGCTGCCAAAGCCCAATGGGAACCTTTGAACCATTCCCTGTGGAATGACACTCCTCTCTCCCTGTGCTCTGCTGGCTGACAGCCAGAGCTTTCAATATAAAATGCGTTATCACAGGCAAGAGCTGCTTATCTTATTGGAGTCCCCAGTGCCTCCAGGGCAGGTGGATTTCTGGGGAGGTGGCCTCATAAACAACGTCAGCAGAAATCAGAACCTCTCATCTCCCCTTGGAATTACAGCTGCCTGCTCTCCTTCTCACTGAGCCAGGCTCCTGCCTGCTGGAACTCAACCTTTTTCCATTGACTCTCACCCACTATTCCCAGATAGATTCCCAGGGAACCACGAGCACTCCCAACCTTCCCCAGGTGCCGTGCTTGGCACAGCATGTGCTGTTGGCAGTGGCTCTCTGCCCCCACAGTGACTCAATCCAATATTCCAGTGGACTTCCAGGGAGGCTGCACACATTTACTCCAAGCAAGAACCTGGCCCAGAACAGAAATTCAGATATTTTGTCACTTTTTAAACAAAATTTATCGTTTGTTCAGCGTAAAGTGCCGTCCTCCTGTTTTTAAGTAAAAGATACATCACAAAATCCTCAGGGGGAAGGGCTGTGTGAGTAATAGCAATGGCACAGAGTCCGCATCCCAACCAGCGTGCCAAGCAATATTCCAAGAAAATACTTCTCAGTTACAGCAGTTGCGTAAGGGTGATTATTATTTTTGAAGCACAGAAAACGAAGTCCAGTTTCTAAAAAAGCAAACACATATTTTTAGCCTTGCTGGTCTCTTGATCTCAGACTAATGAGAACCATCTGCACTGGGACTGGCTGACGTTCCTGGTAAATAACCTTTCACTGCAACATTCCAGATGTTTCAGAGGCTTCTCTGCGGAGCAGCGTTTGTCTCCCTGCCTGTCAGTCTCCCTTTCTGCCTTTCCTGTCCATGTTTACTTCAGGAATATACATTCCTTTATTTAAAAAGTTTTTGTTAAAAATAGCTGCTCAGGATTTTTTGGCTAATCTTCGTTAGGGTTCTTGCTCGCCAGCAGAGAATGAACGCTTTTGTTCCTTAGTGTCAATGTTGAAAGAAAAAAAAAAAGGGGATTTGAGAAAGAAGCTACAAGATTTAGATTAAAAAACACATCAAAAAATAGTTGGAGGTAGACTTCTATCTCACCTTGACCCCTCTGAGGATTCCAGCTATTGAACAGACACGTTTCTTTGGTACTGAGAAATGTTAATGGGACAATCTTTTACAGAATACACAAATGTACTTTTTTCTGAACGAGACACCTCACTACAAAACCTTTGCAACTCATTATGTCAAGGAGTCCTGTGGTTTGCTTTGCTGCCTCTGCTGTGATATATCCTGGTACGGGATGTTTCCTATGCAAAGAAAACATCCCCAGACACACGGGTCACTTTGTTGTCCCAGCCAAGCCAAGCTGAGCCAGACCGGTGGAAGGAAAATAAGAGGATTTAAAACCATCCTCTGACCTTTCTGTTATCTCCACCTGGAGCCTGCCTGAAATCTGATGTGTTACAGCTTCATTAAAGCTGTAACTTGGGCTGGGGTTCAATCAGATAAGAAAAGCTCTGGTGTCAGACCTCGTGCTCGGGTCCCAGCGCTGATGTCTGTGTCATCCATCCCCTCACCGTGTGCTGCTCAGGAGGAACGAGCCCTCCCTCAGGAGCAACCACCTCGGAGAGTGCAGTCTCCACTGGGTAATTCCTTTATTTTAAAAACTCCGTGTCACTGCCCAAGTGTAAAAGCTCTGGAAGAGAGGAGAGTCTGTCTGTTTTCTTGTGACGGCTTTGGGGCTGTGAGGCTCCCCTGTGCTCTGCTGTAAGCGGGGCACTGTGATGGCAATTGCAGCAAACCCCGATTTTCCGAGGTTCTGTGGGCTGGGACACGCAGCAGAGCTGAGCGCAGGCTTTTAGCAAGCGCTCCTTTGTTCTTTTGTTGCCTGTTATCAAATTTGTTTCATAACAAAGGTTTCCTGAGCTTGGGGGTTTTGTGTGTGTTAATACTGGTAATATGATTTAAATATTCTGATGATTCATTTTCACTCCAGAGAGCTGAATCAGCCGTGTAGAACATAACTTGCTTCTCCCAAACCGTTACCTTTTCCATCCTTTCTCGTCATTTCTATAAGGGGATGATTCATGCTCTTGTATTTACCATTTCAGAATGTGCCCCACTCCTTCAGCTATTTTCACTTCTTGTTCCTCTTTTTCAAGAAAAAAGAAAAAAAGAGTGAAGAACAACAAAAGTGATTGTTGATCGGTGAGGCACATCCCACGGGTGGACGTGGCACGTGAGCTAAACCTGAACTGGACAGAGAGGAAAAAGAGAGGAAAAAATTCCCTTGAATTGTTAAATTGATCAGAGGCCAAACTGCAAAGTTCAGCCCTGGCTCACATCTCACACATTTTTCAAATCCTGTGTGTTCAAGTCAGGGGTTGTGTTCAAATAAATGTTCTCAAACATATCCAGTAGAACAATCTTTCTTTTTTTTTTTTTTGCTTGTTAAACACAAGTCCCTTATTTTATTTAGTTATTCAATTCGAATTTGTTTTCTCTGGAGCCTTGCTATGGTTGTGACTTGCTCAAGCAATCAACTGGGGGATGGTAGTGTTAATTATTGATTGACCTGATTACACGAGAGCATTCTCAGAGATGGCTGTAAGATATATAAAAACATAAGGAAATAACTGTGTCAGGCCTTGGGAAAACACTTGGACTCTTGTCCTCAATTTCCATGTGAGACACTGTGCTTCTCAGTAGTGAGATCAGTTTTAAACTCAGAGAGCATCTCTGCCTTCCCTCTCTCACTGCCAGAGCCAGGGTCCCCTCCAGGTGAGGCTGGGATGATCCAGGTGAGGCTGGGACCATCCAGGTGAGGCTGGGACCATCCAGGTGAGGCTGGGACCATCATGGGGCTCTGTGGCTGCTCGTGCCCTCCAGGAGCTGCCACGCTCAAAGGAAAGTCTCCCCCAGCTTTCAATCCTTTCTATCTTAGGGCTCCCCTTATCCTGCATCTTTTATGGGATTTTAATAGGAATGGAGTTCTTTACACCACAGCAGCTGTAAAAAACACTCCCTCAGGAGCGTGTTCATGTCAGCATCCCTTGGGCTGGGCCTCTCTCTAAACACAGCTCTGGATTTTGAGCAGCGGCCGAGGTGAAATCACAGCTGGAGAGAGGCTCCAAGAGCCACAGGGCATCTGTCCACACGTGGCCACTCCTCAGGAGAAAAGTCCCATGTTTGGGCAAATTTATTTGAGCCAACACTGCTGCGTGACCTCACTCCTCATCCATCCCCAGCAAGAAACAGTTTGTCCAACACTTCAGGGGACAGCACGAAACTGGACTCACCTGGACGTTTCACAGCAAGGCCATGACATCAGCTCAGCCCTGGGTTTTATCAAGTGGCCCATGAGCAACGTGGGAGGGTCAGGAGTGGTCATGAGGAGGCATTTCAGGGACAAAGAAATGGATCGTCAGATCCCTCTCCTGGATCTCACACCCTGTCCCCCCTGAGTGGCAGAGAGGGCACAGTGACTCACCCTTGTGTGCTCCTGGAAACAACACCGTGGGCCAAAGTTTGGCTTTTTCCACAGCCTGGAGGTTTTCATATTCCAAACAGTCAAGTGTTCTTGTCCCCTGTGAGTAATGCTGTGTTTTCACTGACCACTATTACACACACATCACCTCCCTCCATCACATGAGGGAATCATGTCATTTTGCAAACACGGTCACAAACTGCAGAGCACAGAATGAATAAGCAGTTCTGTATTTACCAACGCGGGGGGATTTTTTAGCAGTTCTGTTTTAAACACCAAGATTGGTTATAAACACCCTGGAAGCTCAGACTAAGCACAGAAAAAGGTGCAAGAGTAACGAAGGGACTCAGCTGGAGCGCGTGCAGTGTAATATCCACTGGAATTTCTTTGTCCTTCGCTTTCCTGACAAGTTTCTTTACTTTTTGACATCCCCTCGTGAAGTGTCACTCTTGGGTCCCCACACTGAGTTACTCCATAGTCCAGGAATGCAGGAATTTTGTGGTTTTTGATAACAGAAACCTCACTTTATTTCAGCCAGTTTCCAGCTGGTTTTGCTGTTACATCCTCCCTTTCTGTCCCCTCAGCAAATAACCCCTTTTAACGCCATTAGATGTGGGACAAATTTAGGCCTGGAGGGTGGCAAAAGTGGCACAGATGAGCAGTGGAAGTACAGCAGGAGGATTTGCCTTCTGGGCCCTTGATTCCTGCACTTAGCACAGGACTTGAGGAGGACACAGAAATACCTTTCCATCAGCTCTGCAGCTTCCAGCCCTAAAAGCCCTGTGTTATCCCAAACTGGCTTTATCCACCTAAAGCTATTTGTGAGCTGGGAGCAGCTGGTGTGTGTGAACATGAAATTCTCTCTCACAGCTGGTCACGCTGGCTTTACACACCCTTCTCTGGTGGGAAGAGATGGAGCTACGAGTGGAGAACAGGTTTGTGGTGGCTCCAGGACAGGGGACAAGATGCCAAACTTCAGCTCTACCCCTTCCAGTTGTGTTCTGTCCTAATGGGCAAAGCAATGTCCGGCTCAGCATCAGCCTCTCGTGTGCCACGTCCCTTCACCTCGCTGGAAAGATAAGAAGAACAGAAGAACGAGCTGCAAACGGCAGTGCCTCAGCAGCTCTTATCTCAATCGTTATGAGAATGGATGGTTCTGGGAATCTGAAGCTCTTACAGAGTCACTGCGCCCACAAAGCGCTGACATCACCTGACAGGCAATAAACCCAAGGCTCATGTTTCTGGGTAGGAGAACACGCCTCTCCCTGCTCCGTGGTGAGCGCTACGTCATTTGTTTTCTATTCAAATTCTGCCTCCTCCCACGGAAGCCTGGCCTTGCCCTACCAGCCGTCGGGAGATGTTGAGAAAACACCCGCTCCAGCAGTAGGAAGAATAATTTCCCATAAGTATATTTTATTGTGTATCTAATGCCTTTCATCTTGAAAGACGAGAACTTTACAAATACAGCGATTTTATTGAATAAATACCCTTATGCCTAGTGCAAGGCATGATTCACAGCAGATTAATAGAGGCAATTAAATCTAAGATTAAATTGCCTAAACCATTTGCCCTACTAAGGTGATCCCAGAGCTGTGAAGTGTATCAGCGCCTCTAATTCCCAGAGATTTTCCTTTGCAGGCAGGTATTTAATGATTTTGAATATCAAATCCGAGGTATCCCGGGCTGGCTCTGTAATGCCTGTGATCATGTTAAAACGCAGCACGAAGCAACTTGCCCGAGGCAGCTCCGTGAGTCACTGCGGGAGAAAGCAGAACTCCTGACTCGCAGGAGCCGCTCAAGAGGAGTGGAGCCGCTTGCAGAATGAGGTTTGGGGACTGTCCACACGGCCAGTCCTGGGTTTCAGGCCGTGACGAGCGTTTTGGGGCTCTGTGACAGGCGAACAC
The DNA here is from genome assembly GCA_013397795.1 of Orthonyx spaldingii. Classification (NCBI taxonomy): domain Eukaryota; kingdom Metazoa; phylum Chordata; class Aves; order Passeriformes; family Orthonychidae; genus Orthonyx; species Orthonyx spaldingii. The sequence continues at coordinate 683,780 of VZTJ01002595.1, read as the reverse complement.
ACGGGGACAGGGTCTGCTGGCAGAGCTGGTGGCCAACCCCCGCTGCAGCTGCAGGACCCTCGCGTTTTGGGGCATTTGGAGCGCTGGCACAGCATCGGGAGGAGATGGGAGCTCACAGCAGCAGGGAAAGGCTCGTGGTGAGGAGCCTGGAGTCCAGGCAGTGCCCACGGTGGTGCCCAGTGCTGCCAGTGAGCTGAGATTTCCTGGGCAGGGCTGGGAGAAAAGGCCTTTTCAAATTCCCCACGGTACAGCAGCATCCAGATGTGTCCTCATCTGTCAAAACACCCGAGCTCCTACACCAGCTGTTTTCCACTCGTGGCCCACAGAAATGAGGATGTACCAGGTTTTCCAGGCAGTCTCTCCAGGAGGGAGACCTCAGCCCAGCGCTGGTTTTCATGCTGCTAGAACCTACCCTTCTGCCACCCCACGCCCCCAACTCATCTGCTCCAAGAAGAAGAATTTGAGGCAGTCTGAGCTCGGTCAAACCCTGGCCAAAGGGTTAAATCTTGGGATTTAAATGCATAAAAATAATATTTTCAATATAGTGCGAGTCATCAGCAATTCTGTATTGTATTCTGTTTATTGTGACCTTTCATCTCTGAATCCTTTGTTTGTTTCTTTCTCTTTCTTTCTCTCCATCTTTCCTTCCCTCCTTGCTTGCTTCCTTCCTTCTCTTTACTTCTCTCTTTCCCCATGTATCTTTCCATTCTTTTTCCTTCTGTTTCTTATGAATCTGTGCCTCTGTAAAATCTGTCCAAATATTTACAAAAGGAAATGCTGGGTTGTGAAACTGAATTCAGAGAAAATGTTACACATGCCGAAGAAATGCATCCAGCACGGTTTCCAAATGTTCCCACATGCATTTTTGTCCTGTGTCTCAAGTGTTGGGGCTTGATACTTCATATCTTTATTCAGGCAAAACTTGCACTGAAGGCAGTGAAATCCAGGCTGGGGTCTGGCCCAGCGGTGCCGTAATTCTGGGCTGGTTCCATTTGATTTTGGCCATGGGTGACTGGTGAAAAAGCCTGAATAACCAGTGTGACTGGGTCACTGGTTTGTGCAATGGGCCCGTTCCAGGCCAGGGGTTATCTTCACTTGTCACCAAGCTGGAACAAACTGGCAGCGCTGTCAGGGAAGCTCTCTGCAGCTCTGTCACCTCCCAGAAGCGTCAGCCAGGCTGCGCTGGGAGACCCCCGGGCCCTGGAGAAGCCAGGACGGGTCTCGGGTCCCGCTGAGACAAAAAAAAACCCCCCACGCTCAGCTGTGCCATGATGAAAGTACCATGAAGTCATTTTCCCAAGAAGTCCTCGATGCCACGAGCGAGGGCTCACACTCGTCCTCATGCACTGGGACATGTTTTGGCAGAGGAACAGGGAACTGTTTAAGCCCCGGGGATAAAGGGAGTCGGCAGTGGGTCCCATCTGCTCGAAGGAAAGCGTCACCTCCCACCCCACGCTCCGTGCTCATGTTTCTATTCTTACACAAAAGCATCGCGGCCCCAGCGCAAACAGGGATTGTTTTGGAGGAAGGGGTTAATTTTGTATTTCCTGGCTTTTGTTAGGGCAGGAAAAGTCACCCTTTAGCAAGGCGTTCAAGTCGGTATGAGCTTCTAAAAGCCACTTCTGCCCTGTTTTGTATTCTGCTTTCTTGCATTCTTACGGCAGGTTTATTTAAGAAAAGAAAACAAAACAAAAATAAAGCAAGGAAATAGCTAGCCCGGATTGTAAGCGATTAAATACACACTGCCACATGTGATGAATTTTTTTTTCTTCCTGATTTGCACCGGGTGTAAACAAGACCAGACTCAAAAGCCTCACAGTTACATAAGTGCATCGAAAAGCAATTATCGTTGTTGTGGAGGTAAATTCCCTCTGTGCAAAGGCCTCCGTGGGGTGTCATCCCTGCCCAAGTGCCTGGCTCATCTTCAATATTTGTGTGGTGCTGGTTAACATCATGAGGAGAAACGTGGATGTCATTGAGAGCACATTGTCCCTCGGCTGGGCAGGTGGCAGGCCTGGACATTTCTTGAAACTCAGGAAAAATTGAAGATGCCAGACTGGGAGAAAAATTCTCTCTGTCTTTTAGCTTTGTGGGACACTGAGAAGGGTTTAGGATAAGGAAAGAAAAGCCTGTCAGTGGCACAGGGATACCTGTGAGCCAGGCAGGGGGTGGAATAGATGCCCTTTATTCCCTTCCAGGCCAAACCATTCTGTGATTTCATTATTCTAAGGATGTTCCCAGCTTCTAACCCCACAGAGCTACTCCACTGTGGCTGGACAGAGTCCTTGCCTCTCCCGTGCTGCTGCCAGGGGATTCCTTAAATCGCTCCCACACCACACTCCAAAGGAGTAAAGTGCAGCGATTCCTGGGTGCAGACCCACAGAAAGCTCCGTGTCTGAGGTCCATTTCCTCCAGGAAAAGATGAATACAGCCCTGTCGTGTGGCCATCTGTCGTGCTGGCTTGTGCTGCAAGAAGTTGGCGAGGAATCCATCACGGAGAATTCCTGCTGTTCATCTCCTCAGAACAGTCTGGGCAGGCTGGTGTTGGGCAGATGATGTGCAAGGTCACCAGAGCTTGGTGCCACAGTGGTACCACATCTTTTGAGGTGCTGGCTCAGAGTGCATCCAAGGAGGACAGCTGGGTCCACTGCCACCAGTGGTGAGGTCCCTGTGGAGGGACATGTGTCACCTGCCCAGCTGGTGGCTCCTGCGGGGTCCCTCTGCCCCCTCAGTGGGTGCTGGTGTGATGGAGAGGAGTCATTTCCCAGCACCCGAGTGTGTGAGTGTTCCTCCAGCAATCTGCTTCCAGCCCACTGCTAAAAGAACAACAATAAATAACTGGAGTGAAAAGTGCAATCCCGTGTTTATTTTAAGGGAACGTGTTGAAATAACAGATTCACTTTGAGGCTGCAGTTCTGGCAATGAAAAACCACTGCTCAGCAGAGCAGAGACGGTCCTGTGGGTGAGCCAGAGCTGTGCCCTTGTCCCTGCCCCTCCTCCTGGACCCCCTTGGGAACCTGGAAAACGCTGGAGATCTCAGTGAGACAGAGAGCCCGGCGGCTCTGAGGTGGTCAAAGCCTGGGGGAGACAGAAAATGTGAGGAGTGATGGGGCAGGAGGGGGGAGAGGAGCCTTGCAGTGAGGGGTGGGTGGGTGGAGAGGTCTCCTCCAAAAGGAGCAGCTGAAGGGGGAAAGTGAAAACAGAAAATTTCGGAAAGGGGAGAGGAAGGAGCAGCTGGGAGCAGCAGGGCAGTGCGGGGGGAAGAGGAATTGCTGGGGGAAAGGGCTGGGGTGGGACAAGGGGTGGGCAGCGAGCGGCTGGGACACGATCAGGGGACACACGGAGGGGACACATGGAAGGGACACACGGAGGGGACACATGGAAGGGACACACAGAGCAGAACACGGAGGGGACACACTGAGCCGAACAGGGGAAGTGGCAGCAGCGCTGACTGGAAGCCCTGAGTAAGAAACACTCGAGTGGCTCGGGGGAAGCCAGTCATCCACGGAAAAAAAAAGAAAACTTTTGGGAAGTGCTGATGAACCGAAGAGGGGAAAAAAAAAGAGACCTCCCACCACTGCCCTGCCGGTTACTGGGCAGCCCCGACCCCTCGGGGAGTTCTCAGTGGAGAAAATTGAACTTTGCATGGGTCTACTGTGGTTTTTTCCATACCCACGAAACATAATGGGAACGACTCTAAAATACGTGTTTACATTATAAAGATATACACAAATATATGTGTACACACATATATTTATGTGTGGGTATGTCTGTACACGTAGCTGTGCCTATGCATGAACACAAATATATGTATGTGTATGCCTGTTGCTTCAGACATATATTTTAGGAGAATAATCCCGGCCTCACCCAAGGCTCGACATCCCCCCACTGCTGCTCCTTCCCTTGAGTTCTGTGGGAAAGGAGGGAGCAGCCAGTGCTGGGGGTGGAAGGATAAAGCCAGTCCGGACGTGGGGCAGAGGACAGGGACAGCTGGCAGGGAGGGGACCCAGCCCGAGCCCTCCTGTGGGGCGGGGGAGTGTGAATGGGTGGGTGATGAACGGGTGTGGAGTCACAGAATCGTTCAGCTCGGAAAACACCCCTGCACTGAGTACAGCCGTTAACCCCTCATTTTGAGTCCATCCCTAAAGCCCGTCCCCGCGGTCCCGTGTACCTCATACACAGAGTATATGTGTAATTTCAGAGAGTCACAGTGTATGTGTGTATATGTGATATTTCAGAGAGTCACAGCCTGCTTTGGGTTGGAATGAACCTTAAAGATCATCTTGTTCCACCCCCTCACCTGAGCGGGGCAGAGGGGCAGAATCCCCCCCTCCTCTGCTGCCAGTGCTGGGGGATCAGCCCAGGCACGGGGGGGGCTTCTTATGCGGAGTTTTTCATCAACCATATACATATATATGTTTATATGTATATATACAGACAAATATATACACATATACATACATATAAACATATACAGATATACATATTTATAAATATATAGATACACATATATACACATGGATACATAGACATAGAGACATACATACAAACAGCTACACATACATGGAGATATATATATATATATAAATACACTTATAAATGTATATTCACGTATATGTATATATATTTATACATGTTTATATCAGGGTGTGTAGTACGGCTGTGACTGCACAGGTCTGTGCAGGTGCCCATGTACACACGCGTGTGCAGGTGTGCATGGGTGTGTATATGGACACACATGAGTGTATAGGTGTGTATAAGGGGACACACACACACATGTACAGGTGTGTATGGGTGTGTATATGGACACACACACACACTCGTGTATAGGTGTGTAAGGGGATGGACACACACACAACTCTCACACATGTGAAGAGGTGTGTACAGGTGTGTACAGATGTGTATAATGGGACACACACACACACTCGTGTATAGGTGTGCATAGGTGTGTGTAGGTGTGTTAATGGACACACACACACACGAGTATAAGTGTGCATAGGTGTGTATAAGGGGACACACACACACACTAACACACGTGTGTAGGCGTGTATAGGTGTGTACAGATGTGTATAATGGGACAGACACGCACTCACACACGTGCATAGGTGACTGTAGGTGTGTACAAGGGGACGGACACACACACACACACTCTCACACACACACACATGTATAGGCGTGTATAGGTGTGTACAGATGTGTATAATGGGACAGTCACACACAC